>VWYP01011193.1:0-16538 GCA_013400435.1 Pycnonotus jocosus
ATTAAAAAAAAAAAAATAGAACTAAGAGTACATTTCACAACTCTTGTTTGGGAGGTTTTCTCTTCACAGTTAATGACAATTTGATTCTTTCTTTCTCTATTTGTTTTACTAAGATAATGTCAGATATCAATATTGGAAAGTATTGAAGCTCATGTGAGATGCTGTCATGATGTAACTGTCTCTACCATTACATTTAAAATTACAAATAAAGTTGTGTGGTTTTCCTTGGGAGAAAGCAAGCATGCTTTCAGATATTTGGGGGGGGTTCATGTTTACTTTTGTTTTCAGTCCTCCACTTCAGCTCTGAGCATTATCAAAAAATAATGGCAAATGCAAGTTTTCTACCATCCTGTTCCCATGCATCATTTACTGCATCAACGGGGGTTCTTTTTTCCTCAAAAAACAACCCTACAAACCCACTTTTTTTTTCTTTTTTTTTTTCCCTTTTTTTTTTTTTTCCCCAAGGAAGATCTTTGTCTTGCTTGCTCTTCTCCAAAAGCTTGTATTGACTAGCAGTGATGCAGAATGTCATGCAAATGCTTGCTACTACTTAGGAGCTGTGCTTACTTAGCCTCGGTTCTATTAATAATGGTGTGAAAATAACAGTGCTATAATAAGCAAAGCTGTAAATGCAGCTCTAATAATTTTATGCTGCCATCTAGTTTATAGGCTTTATGGAGACTGCAGTTAGAATGTTATGAAGAGTTATACAGATCTTTAATTGCACAATCTTTTAAATTATGCAGTCCATGAACACAGTTTTTTCCAGTGCCTCATTCTGAAGCAGTTAATTTTATATCCCCATAGTTCCAGATATCAAAGACTTCCTTTTAAGAAGTCTGTGTTTCCATATCAGCCAAGTTCTGAGGTTTTCTGATTTTCTTTTTTCTTGAATGTTTCTTTCATAGCTATGTTCTGAAAATGGCTACATGTAAAATTGCCCCAAGTTTTAATTTTCAAAGTCTAAAGTTTTACTAGAGAAAAATGACTTACATTTTCTTAGTGGAGAGAGGGAGTGAGTGGTAACTCAGTACGTGCCAGCATATGATCTATAATGACCCCCATAAAAAAAATCAAAAAGGCCTTTTTATCCCTGCACCATTGATACTTAAATAGCAAGTAATTGTAGCTCAGTGTTTACTAAATGTGGTCTTTGATTAAATAAATAAATGAAAAAATAAATTTACCAATTCTGATACCTGTTTTCAGGTGTGAAATGTAGGTCCTAATGTGTATAAGAAGAACACTTCATATTTGCCCACCTTTCTGAAAACATTATCTGTGCTTGATTTGGTATGGATTTCACGGTCAGTCAGTTCTGCAGAGCCAATTCCCAGAGAGGACTAGGGGTCAGTCTAGGGCTGAACTCATGAACCTTCTGGGAAAGAAAATGACCTTTAACATGCAAAATTTGCATTGCATTAAAAGTATATCCTACTGTGCAAACTGGGTAAATTCTTAATGTATGGTGGCATGTATTTTTGAATACAGTGGAAGTATTTTTCGCATCCGGAAAAACGTTGTGTTTCCACTGTGTGTCAGTGGGAAGTGAAAGGGGAATGACACAAGGGCTAGAGACAGCTTATTTATATATATTTTTTTTGAAACTTCCCACAAAAATGTGATTAGATTACATGAATTCTCCGAAGAATCTGTTCCTTTTTCTCTCCCACCTTATCAATTATGCATGCAAGTGCCTGCAGTATATATACTTTGTGTACTGAGAAAATGACCCAGAGGATATCTACATTTTCCTTGGGAAAACAAGCTAAAAGCAAACAAATATAGTTTATCTCAAGATATTTTATATTTTGCTGAGACTGGGTGATGATGTACTCAGTTGTAACTGGTAGGGAAGTAAAGTCACTGAAAATAAACTCAAGATTGAAGGACTGTAATGACAAGAAGAAAAAAAAATAAAAATAAAAAGAATAATTTTTCGTAAATTGACTGTCCTCTGCTTTAACAGCTATGGCCAGCCTTTCTCCAACACACATTTTCAATCACAATCCACAGAGGTAGATGAAAAATCCTTTAGTTATGTTTGAATTCTTCAAACTGTAACCTCAAAATAATGTATTCACAACTCAGTCTTTGGGTTTATGGGATAAAGTAATCTTCCACAGAATATCATTTCTGTGTTGTTTCTTCACTGTAGAAAGATGGATTTTTAAAAGATGGAAGAAGGATTTTTAAAAATCTGAGTTCAGAAAAATGCCTTTGAGTGAAAAACAACAACAGATGTCTGATTATTCCATGGAAACCTTATTGTCATTCATTCTAAATCTCCTCTTGATATAATTTAACATAAATAGCTCAGAATAAGTAAAATAGGATATGAAAAATGTCATTTGACAGAGATAAAGTTATAAAGCAGTTTAAAGTGGTTTCAGGATTTTACTAGCTGAATTAAATGTTTACTGCAGGTGTATGGATGTTTCATCTGAAGCAAAAGGTACATTGAAGCTTTTGCCATTTATATGTATTGGCATAAATACACAATTCACCTTCCCAATCATAAACAGGAATATATATCAATTGTATTCTGAGATGTTGAGACAATACAGTGAAATAAGTCTTACTGCCTCCAAGAAATCCTATTACATTTAAGACAATTTTTGTAGGCAGACATTCACCATGCACTAAAGCATAGGAGCAAAATTTTTATTAGAAACCAAGCAAATTAACAGTATTCTTCCTAATTAATACTGAGAGACACTGAAAGTGCTAGAAATAAGCAAAAATGTTATTAGAAACCAAGCAAATTAACAGTATTCCTCCTAATTAATATTGAGGTATATTGAAAGTCCTAGAAATAAGGGTAGACTGTAAGACAAAAGGAAGAAATGTAATAATCTTCTAGAGAAATAGCTTATTATACATTATTAGTTGAAAGAAAATTAAATTATTCACCAATACTTAAGGGTTAGACTTCAATTAAAGTTTCATTTCTTCATGTCTTTAAAAATTACAATAAATTGTTTATGCCTAACAATTCTCACAAGTACAGTAGTAACTAATGATGTAACTCATAAACATAAAAAATTTAGGTGAATCTTACAAGAAAATTTAACATCTATCATTTCCCATTTTCATCTGAATTCTTTAAAGGGAAATGTTACATACTTCCATACAGTGAAAAAAAACTTATCAGTTGTTTTTTAAAGTAATGAAAAAGCTTTTCCACTGGAATAGAATTATCAGGCTTGGGTTACAAAACAGTGAGATTTGTATTAAGGGATAGGCTAGAGTTCAATTATACTTTCTGACTTCCTCGGTAATATCTACAGTTATTTATGTTGGTTGTTAAAGTGTTTACATTGATTATATGTTTCATATATTTAAAGAGATTTTTTTTTTCCTTGTCATTATATCCTTGGTGAGATGCTGAAATACTTCTTGAAGAGTTGAAAACCATTTTACATTTTTCTGGGTTTACTTTCCCCTACAAAAGATAGAAATTTAAATCCAAGCATGCAGAATTTTGCTATTAATTTTAGGGACTCTGTTTCTCCTTAATCTGCTAGATTGTTTGCTAAAGAACAGGGCACTGTGCTTCCTGAATAAATCTCTTGTGTCTAGATCCACTTGGATCTAAGGAAGACATAAGTGAATATTTGCATGTAGACTTCAGGAGTTTCTGGACTTCATCTGCCTTGGTTTAGTTACTTGAAATTTTCTACTTCTGAACCTCTTATTTGGGAAAGAGAAATATCAGTGTTTTCATGGATGAGCTATGAAACTGCTATCAAGTTATGTTAGTGTTATGGTTTGGGCTATGTATCACCCTGCCCTCCCCGTACAGGCCACCAATTTAATGTTATGGTTTCAAACTTCTACCAAAAATGAGATAGGATTTTGGAAGAAAAGGCAAAGACTACCTTAACTTACTACTAACAATAATTTATTAACATACACTAAAGGAAAAAGAATACACACTAAAGAAAAAGAAAAAAACTGACCTCTTCCTCCCCCAACCAACCGTCCACCCCTCCAAAGAAACCACCACGATTTCAGTCAGCTGTACACACATATCTTACGTCACTTGGGAGAGAAGTCTCTCTGGACTACTTCATAGCCTAGACTACCTTTTCAATGCTACAAACCTGCAACTACTCAGAATTTACAGATCTGTGCAAATCCCACCTTATCAACAGCATCTCAAGCTGCCTATGGGCTCTAATGCACTTGGGTTATTATTTTAAGAATGCCTCTTCCAAAGGTTTTCATCTTCCCTAAAATCAACTGAAACCTCCTTATATTTTTTCCATCCCAGGAGCCAGGGATGCACACACCACCTTTAACTGGAACTTGCATTCCCCCAACAGCATCATGATAGTCAATATCTCTACGNAATCTCAGAGCAGCTCGGGTGATAGCAGGGTCTCTCCTCTACCCCTTCGGTCTCAAGTCTCATCTAGAGCAAGCGCAGCCTGGAGCTGCTGCAGGCTGCAGGCTCTCCTCCCCCTCACAGGGCGTTTCACAGCTGCTAAAAAAAGAACTGATCCAGGCCGAGGGCACATCATCCCCTGCCCCAGCCTGACAGTCCCCGGGCCAGGCGGGTCTCCCATAAAAGCCCAGGCCCAGGCTGCTGCTGGCAGGGCAGCCCCTTCTCCCCCAGAGGCCCAGCCTGGCCCCAACCGCCCGGGGGAGGCGGCGGGGCCTGGGCCCGGCACGTCCAACTCACGGAGAGATGTAACTCGCTTGCTGGCTGGAAGCTAAAAGAGAGAAACTCGAAAAGAAAATGCCAAGAAATGTCCTCCAAAGTCGACATTCCTTTCCTCCCAAGTGGCTAAATGACATGCCAATCAAAAAGCTAACTCTCGATTGGCTCAAACCACGACAGTTAGATATAATTGGGTTCCTGAGTATGCCATGATAAGTTTTCTTTAACATACAGCTTATTTTCCTTATATATAGCTAATATTAATTTGGATTTTTTTTTCTAACTGAATAGTTAGAAAATAGCTCTAACAATATTGTAGAGTTTTAACTCTCAAAAGGGTAAAACAATCAGCTTTCATTAGAAAAATATGTACTGCAATGAAATATATGACAAGATATAAAACCTTCAAAGAAAACAAAGAATATTCCATATAACACCTTAAAATAAGTCTTAATGCAAGGTTCCTTTTTTCCTAGTTCACAAAAAAGGAATAATATGCAATTGAACTCTTCAACAGACTTTTCAGCTTAATGGATCAAGTTGAATGGGTCTCCTTTTACTGGATTATCATTGCATGGGTATCGAAATAATGTTCCTTGTGAACTGAAATTTCATCTTCAGTAATAAAGGGAACTGACAGAGCTTTTAGAAGTTAGCATCATTATTATGAAGACTCTTCCTATCTTAGCATTAAACTATTAGAGCCAATTATGGCATGTCACTGTTTTGACAATTAAAGCTTCAAACAAGTATGTTAAAATAACTGTAATTTAAGAATATGGTAGCTATTCATTTATAGCTAATCATTCCTTTTAGTCATACCCTTATACTGAATCTTTAAGGACATAATAAGATGTTTATTTGGTATTGCCTTTATTGTATCAGAGAAGTTCCTGGCCATACACCATAAAATGGCATATAAATTCAAAAGTCTATTCAAACTATTGCCAGCTCCTGTGTCATCAGACTGAAGCTTCCTAAAGTAGGAGTGGCTGCAAATGTGCAAGATGTATGTACATCGCTTTTAATTACAAAGAAACAACTCCCAAACTGAAAAGGAGTAGTAAAGAACACGATAAAAATTAGTGAAAGGACAAGTCCTAAAGCTGAAAGCTAACAAAGGATATTAAAGTTGAGTTTCCTAACTGATTCAAATGACTTTACCATATGTATTGTTGGTGTACTAGGCAAATGAACATTTGTGAGTTGTATCTTTTATTGTAACATCATCAGCTATAGAAATGGCACAGTCATTATTAAATGTGTTTTCTCTTTAGATTTGTATTAGACTAATGTTGTGTATCCTCTAAAATTTCCAGTCTGTTTTCTATTTCCTGATACCAATGCTTTATTCATTTGATGCTAGATCAGGCTTGTACCATAAAAGATGAGGTAGGAACAAATTCAGTCAAAGCCAAACACCTGAGGTATTGAGGCATGCACAAAATTTTGTACATGGAAAATATGATTTTTTTTCAGCAAGTGGGAGAATACCAGGAGGAAATAGGATCTGCCAGGCTGTTCCTGAGGACACAGCATGTTCCTTGTTCAGCATTTGATCTATAAGTTTTCACTGTTCAAATTGCAGTGATAAGTATGAAATGAAAATTAGAAGCGACAGAATGTGGCTGCAGCCTTTAAGAGCATTTGCTCATTTGAGAGCATTTGGTGAACACGAGGTCAGCACAGTGTCCCAGAAAATGGCATTATGTCCCATAAAATACAGTTACCCTTATTGCTTAACTACCTGTAAAGTTCTCTGACGGAATCAAAGCTTAAAGATCAAACTTGCTTAATCTGCATGTGGCAGCTAGTAGAGCTAAAGCACTAAACACATTATTCCATCTCTTCATCAGCAAGGCTGCACACAGGTTTTACAGAACTGATTGAAAATCTTCAGCTGGGATCGTGCGAAAATACGAAGTGCAACATTGATTAAATAGTTATATTTTAAGTCAGTTACTTGAATATCCTCATTTTTTCGCTCTCCAGTCTGCTTTCCAATGAAGTTCAGCACTTTTACCTTCTGACTGTTGAAACTCTTCAGAGAAAGCTGCACTTCTTTGGTAGCAATCAGAGCCCTGAACGGCATGGGATCGTTTCCCTGGTTTGGTAGGTGCTCACATTAAAAGATACTTGATTTTTTTTTTCTGGGTTGTCTACAATTAAAATATGTCTGAAAAGTAGTTTAGAATAAAGTCTTCAAACAGAGGTCCAGGCTGCAGTCAGCAAAATTATTTGAAGGGTAACAGCATGACTTGAAGGACAGGCCCATACCGGGGAGATTTCAAAAGACTGGAAAAGGTCACACTAAGGGAGAAGGGGCTTGCAGGTGAAAAAAAGACAGAATAGAAGAATGAACTGAGGAGGTGAAAAGGACAATAGGTCTGCAGAATATAATACATACTGAAAATTGAATCCATAAAAGATGGAAAGCAACACAGGAATAATAAAGATATACTACCTGTGCACTACAAAGTCAGATGAAAAATTAAGGGGGAGATTCTTTCAAAAAAGGCTATTTGAAGATGAAGTGAGGCTATAGAAAAGAAAGAATTTGTGGATCATGATCAGAAAGCTTAGAAAATATGGGAGAAAAATAAAAGAGAAGTCTCTGAAGTAATATAATTGACAAGGTTGACAGCCTCCTAACCAAACTGACAAAGATAATGAGCATGTGGAGTTACACATTTTTAAATCTGTTGAACAAATGTAATACTTGAGAATGCAAAATGCATTAATGAGCTTATTTGCAATGCCACTGACCATAGCAAATTTTAGAAGGGAAACTAAGCTTTTCTGAGAGACACTGCAGGAAAACTAAACCAAAAAGATTTTTGCTTTGTAAGAGCATAAATCTTACAAAGAAGTTAGGTGCCTGATTTTTAAATATGGCAGTGTTGTCAGGTTAAGTAGATTAAAATGCTACATGAAACTCAGATATTGAACAATAGCCATTCCAAGTACTTGCCTTGAGTTTCCACATACAAATGTGGAATTAGCACATAGAGATATGTAATCTAAAAATAAAAAAGTGATGATTATAAATTAGGTTTTATAATACAGCTTTTAGGGTGAAGAAGCATTACCAGCAGGAATTTTTGGTTTTCTTTTTCTGTGACTTTGCCTCTCGTCATGAGAAATATTAAAGTTGTTGTGATGTTATTTGTTGAAGACGGTAGACATTAGTCTAGATATTAACTAGAAAAAGATACAAGGTATTTCCTCTTCTGGTATGAATCTGGCACTACTTAAAAATCTAATTTTGATGTGCCTGGTGAGAGTGTGGAGCCAGGCTCTATTTAGTGGTACTCAGTAGCAGGCAAGAGGCACAAGCTGAAAACACAGCTTGTGAGGAGTCTGTGTTGTCCCCTCTCAGATACTGGGGTGCCACTGGGATTTCTTTACGTCCATAAATGAGTATATTTTTCTCACTAGCATTAACCCATTAAAATGCATCAGCAAAGACTAGTGTTCTTAGCATGGTTAACCTTTGAAACTGTCTTCAGTGAATGAAGATGGAATTGAATACTCAAAATGGTGTTTTGAACATCAACAGTAGATCATTCCTCTTAAATGATCTTGAATATGTTTGGTATTAAATTAAATTGATCTATAATAGTTATGATGATACCAATTTTCAGAACTTTTAAGTTGACCTGTGCCCTTTTTTACTTCATCACCTTTGAAATCACATTGGAATCTAGTATTTGTGTAAGGGTTTTTCAAACAAAGGTGAGTTTTCATTAGGGTAAAGGACTATTACTCCTGACTCTTTTACTTGATTTTTTTCTTCTTTACAAGCTGCCTAAGCCTTTAACTATTCTTAAAAATAGCTTGCTAAATTCACCTTCTTATAGGTAATACCAGATTACAAAGTGAAATTACTCTTTCAATCTTCCTAGTCATCAATTTTTATTCCCTTTCCCTACTTTATTCGTTATTTTTTATCTATATCCCTAGAGTACCTAATTTTGATAGAAAATGTTCTTAATCTCTAGACTCTGAATTCTATGAATTTCAACAATATTGCTGTTGATAGTGCAGCCATCTTAATTGTTATAAATTCTTAACAGTAGGTGCCATTAGTCTAATTAGTGGTAAATGCTCTAACAATTTCAAATGTGGACTCTTACAAAATTTTCCTGTGTAATAATTGGCACATAAAATCTATTTTAAAAAAATCGTTAAAAATCTGTTCTGCAAATAACTTCTTCTACTGTACCATCTCTCAGCTTGGTCATCTACCAGTACAACCCCAAGATTTGAAAGATACATCTTCACATGCAGATTTTTTTTTTTTAGTAGACACCTGAAAGCATGAATTTTAAAGTACAGAAATATGTCTACAAACTATATTTGAAAGTTGTGCAGTTGGTAGACTGCTACTCAGCAGCTGTTGACACAGAATAATAATAATACCCATGATATGAGTGTAGGGTGTGAGGCTGTGAAGGAACTTCAATCCCAGCTCAGGTGACGGCCAGAGCAGCTCCTGGATGACCAGACAGGAAAGTTCCTTTAACAACTATCAATCTATCAGCCCCTTGTTTTGCAGATAGCTGCAGTTATGATGAAATTTGTTGCTGATGTATAGGATTTTTAGGTATGTGAATAGATGGTAGAATGAAGCAGCTCTTGATAGGAAAATTTTGATATTAAACTAATAGAGTTATCTGTAAGTAAAATTATTTAATGGCAAATAGACATACCTCAAGATTTTCTATGTGCTTACATATTTTCTGTGTGTTTCACAATGTTTCCACTTGTGTAAGCTGGTGGCAATTAGTCAGTAATTAGTGAGGAGGTTAGTGTTCAGGCATCATGACACTAACACTCAGCAAGGTGGCCATCTCCCCTTCCCCACCAAGATCCATCCATCAGGATCCTGTCTGAAACCATTTGCTTTATTTAAACTATTGAGTGCTTATATTTTTTTTTCATGGAAATGGGATAAGCTTGTTCTAGATCTACCTTTTGTGCTGTATGCAGTATCTGGCTGACACTTGAAAATACCAGTCAGAAAGTAGTCAGCTGTTTGTTCCTCCATGTTTGCTTTTCAAAAGCGCTGCTGACCTTTTAGAACTGAATTCAAGTGGTTCTTTGCATAGCCAGCTTTACTGAGCCTCAGCACCTTGCCTCTGTTTGGTGAGATAAAGCAAGTAAACACAATTTCCCCTGTCAGGAGTTGGTGAAAGCCAGCTGGAGTTCTCAGAGGAACCATGTGGAAGGGGTGGGAGATCTGCAAGGTCGTAACAGGTGAGCAGGCAGCCTCTGTGGGCAGAAGTGATGGTAATATATCACATCATATGCATTTCGGAGGGATCCAGGATTCCTCTTGAATTTCATGACTATTTGAAGCGTCAGTTTTCCTGCTGGTTTTGCTGAGATTTCCATCTTTTAAGAATCTCTGTGCTGTTTAAGATCACAAATTTTGCGTGACTTTATTATTTTCATTCCCTGATAATGCACTTTGCTAGGACAAAAAGACCTTATGAAATCAGAGCTGCGAGTATCCTTTCAGTGTGGCTTTTTCAGGTGGCAATTTCAGTTTCAATTTCTATAAATATTTGCGAGCTAGAAAGTGATACAAAGTTATATGTTTCAGGTACCCTAAAACTTTATGTCAAATGGATGAACACATTGTGCTCAAGACAGAGTGACTTCTTGGGGAGGGTCTGATAAGGCAGATTGAATTTTCACATAAAACAGGGAGAGCTGCAGATGTTCCTTGGTCATTTCGATCTGACCAGATTTCAACATATTCAATGAAATAAAAAGGAAATTAACAATACCGTGCTAAAACCCTTTTATAAAAGCATCTTTTCAAAGTAGCAAGCTTACTTCAGGCTTCCTTATGAATGTAAATCCAACAACAACAAAAAACTAAGAAAAACTAAACCTTGAGAATGACCGGGTATTTCTAAAGAAATTAAGAAATGACACCCTTCTTTTTCCTGTGGACCTTTTCATTAAGCAGTTCCATCAATAATTCAAAAGCATTCTGTGTATGTTGTGCTTGTATAACTCTGAACCCCATAACCATTCAGCAAGTAGTATGAGAGGGTTCGAGTGACAATTTAGAAAAAATATACACACACATGCACAAAGAGTGAACTTATCCCCAAGTAAGTAAAAGTGAAATCCAAGCTCTCTTTTATTACCAGGACTGATGAGGCATGAAAAAGAAAAAAAAAAACATTGTGAATACACATCTCATGCTTTAATTTTCAGTGTTGACATATGAACAAATTTTTACAGATACCAAACAAAAGCATGTAAGGGTGGTGGTTTGAAGCACTTGATATCCTCACTAGGTTGCTAGTTACCCTCGACTTCCAAATAATGAGGGAAGTTTAATATATTTTTTGTACTATTTTAATCAAGTACTTTACTTGATTTACTTCAAAACAAAACAAAACAAACAAAAAAAAAACACCAAACCAAACCAAAAAAAACCCCAGAAAAATCCTATCAAGTTCAAAATTGTCACAAGATCTCATAAGAGTAAACCACAAAAGTTCTATAGAGATGGCAAAGATTTTTTTTTCAAGTATTATTAGAAGTTACACATTTCAAAAGCACCCACTTTTTACTAGGCAACTTAATCCTAGTTTTAAAGTCCTTAAAGAGCCTTAATCACACGGATTTTCAATATCACTTAGGGCCAACATACACAGAGAAGTTGCTTCAGTATGTTCCCAAGCCTCAGCTGCTCTGCAGTAATTGCCTTCAATTAGCAAAAATTGTGATTTAGTCCACAGCAAACGCTTGGCCTTTGGAGGTAATTCCACCCGGAACTGGAATGCCAGGGGGACTTCACACACAATGGAGGCAGCAACTGAGAATGCCACTGGTACCCAATAATTTCTTTGCATAATTTGTTTGTATATGGTAATTGTAACTCTGAATAATATCCATGTCAAAAATGAAAATAGGTATCATAATTTTTATATTCAGTCAAACTCTTTATAGTATGGATACATAAGTACCTTTAATTGTTTTTTGAAAAGATTTTAAGTGATATTTATTAATCATATAATTTCATTAATGTTTCATTTTAATCCAGATATTTTACTCAGTATGTAGGAAAAAATATAAGTACCATGCAGAAAAGTTGCATTTTTGTCTTATGTGGAAGATACATTTTCAACTTTTTAACATAGGCTGTTTAAATACGTGGAATTAAAACCAGTCAATACAAGTTTTGAAGTACAAATTTCCAAATCTTAAAACTTTTAAAAAGATTATTACGTTTAATTTGGCAAAATTTAATAAAAATTAGTCTCATTGTATAAGCTAGAGAAAATAAGTTTAGGCTGCACCAGAAAAAAATCCAACTTTTTCCACTCTAAGTGACAAAGAACCCTTTTTTCCGTATGACTTTCACCAGCTTTTTGCTACAGAAACAAAACCAGGAGTATTGAAGGTTTTATGATGATTAATTCTGGGATTAATGCTACAGTATGTATGTTTTATTGTGAAAAATAATGCTAATAATTAAATGGGAGCCTCAAGAATCATCAAAAACATTGGGGAAAACAACAAAAAAAAAGTAGATTGTCCTGTTATAATACAGAAAATTATAAACACTTTTTATCAGGTGTTTTTCTGAGGTTCAATTTTCCAATCTATAACAACTATTTTAGTTAAAAAGATGTTTTATTTGTATTTTTTATGCTTTCTAAGTATGTTGGGGTTTTTTGTCTTTACGCCACTTCCAGTTTCCATGCTCACTGGGATTTAATGTCAAAGAAATCACATCAGTGAACAAAAGGAATTGAGTTGTGGTGTAATTTTCTTTCTAATTCTAGATTGGATCCTTGAATAATGATAGAAATTGTATGCCAGAAAGGCAAGTAATAATCAAGTACTCAGGGTAAAAGCCTTAAAGCACCCATTTTCTTACAGGAAAGTATGAGAAAAAGAGTTTGGGAATAGGATTTGTGTACTTTTTACCTGTCACTATCAGAGAGGAGAGCAAAAATGGAGCTCTGGATTCCATTTACCACATTGCTGCCCCAGTCAGTCAGAGACGTGGCTGGTGTTCTGCATGAGCTGGGCTCCAAATTCCTGCCCAGCCACAGCTGGAGTTTTCACACAGATTTAGAACTCAGCCTCACCCAAGAAAACAAAACGATTTTTAGATATCCGTTTCCCACATTTATTTATAGAAGGAGTTCTAAAGTCAAGTTAGATCTTTAAATTTCCATTTGGATTCAACTAGGGGTGAGTTTCAGAAGCCACTGTCTGAGGGGTGTCTTCCAATCTGCTGCTTGTGGCGCTGTCAGCCTCAACCACAGCGCCCTTGCAGGCACCATCCCTGCCTGACCCAAGCCTTTGCGTCAGCCACAATTAGATTGATTGCATTTCCTAGAGGAAAGAGAGGGCTTTAAATACAGAACACTTAACAAGTTCTAGTGGTGATATGACAAGGAGGAAGCTGGGATGAGCCCATGTGTGCTTCGGTACGTGGCTGGGTGACAATAATTGATGTCCTGTCGTGGTTGTCAGCTATCTCTCAGCTGAAGCATATGGCATCTGACTGAGCTCAGAGCCAGCCCATACGTCACTGTCACTGTCGGGGTGTGTCTTTTCTCAGTGCTGGGGGTACCTGGTGGGACACCAACATCAAATTATGGTAGGCCTGGGAGCTCCTTCTCTTCATGATTAATGACATTAATTGAAGTTAAAGTCTGTGCACACACCAAGGGCAGAACAGAACCTTCCCAATTTGTCTCTTTTTAAACAGCTGACACCCACTCTTCATGGAGAAGTTCCAGTCAGTGTAGGCTAATAAACATTTACAGTTCCCACTTTTTTGCTGTGGGATGCAAATAAATCCCATCATATCAATTTTGACAGAGATATTTGTGCTCTACCCTTATTTAAAATTTATTTATTTTTAGGGAAAAGTTCTGGGATCATACATGTTGCATTCTGCTAAGTAGCCCTTTAAAACCCTCCAATCTTTATTAATGTTTATAGGAGTGACATCTTATGTCCTAACTGGTTATGTTGAAACTCAAAAGTTTGGATCAGAGCTATCAACATAGAGGGCACATAGTTTTCAACCCTGTCAGTAAGGACAGGTCAAGTTTTGTGTTCTGTTTGTGTGTGGCTTACTGGTTTTCTGGTTATTGATGAGTAAAGTGCAAGCCTCTATACTGATGCTTGGCTATGGACAGAAATATGGAATAAATGAAGTAATTATTCAGAATTTATGATTGCTGAAGAGAAGCGAGCTCTTATAGCTCACTGATGGAGCTTATACCTCACTGACGGAGCTTACACCTCTCTGATTTATGCTACTTCAAAACAACTAAATAAAAATTATCTTCATTTTAAAGGATGCAATGAATAGCCAATAATGTCTGGGTAGTTTGAAAACCCTGCTATTGTACAGTGCATATCTTCTTTACAAACTTGCTTTTTTCATCGTAATGAACAGTGAAGGCCTTTCACAAAAATGTGTGCATGTCCTAAATATGGATCTGTTTAAAATAGTAAGTAGTGACTGTTATTACCATAGATTTGAAGTAAAACTAAAACCTTTTAAGATAAAATATTAATTCTCAACTACAAAAAAAGACAGATTTTTGATCTATTTTTTTGCTTACCCAAGGGAACTCCAGGTTAGTATGAAGCCTCTGTAGACTACAAATCTGAAGTGTTATAAAAGCATTGGAAAACTGGAGTTCTATGAAAAATAGGGTTTGCAATCTATGTCAGAGAAAGACCTCTTCACTGTGAGGATGGCTGAGCTCTGGCACAGGTTACCCAGTCTGTGGAGTCTTCTTCCCTGGAGATATTCAGAAGCCACCTGGACGGAGTCCTGGGAAACTAACTCCAGAAAATCTTGCTTGAGCTGAGGGCTTGGACAAGATCTCCTCGAGAAGTCCCTTCCAACTTCAGCTATTCTATGATCCTGTGAGTTATTTTTTATTCTTAAAAATTTTACCTATTACAAGGAACTTTCTCCAGTTCCTTCTGTAGCAACAAAATCTGTGTATCAAGAGGCTTATTATAAGCATTCTGCTTAAATTTGGGTTTTTTTTTAAAAACAAAAAGCATTGTTGTTCTGATATTCACCATAAAAAGGTGTGGGATTTTTTTTTTTTACTTATTTCCATATTATTTCTATTTTGACACATTAGATAAAAAATTTAGAAACTAAAGCTACTTTTTATAGTGCTTCAAGCAGTGAAAAATCAAATTTCTCCAAGCATTTTATTTCATCAGTACTGTTTTCAAGACTACCAATTTTACTTCCAAGTCTTTGAAAAGCATATAGTGCTCTTTCTACAAGGCAGATCCAAACATGGGGCACTATTTTAGTAGTAGTATCATTAGTAATGGCATTAGTACCCTTCCCATGTTTAGTTTGTTAATGTGCCCTGCATAAAGCTTTATTTTGCTGATTAGAAATGAGAATTTTAAATTTCCAGGATATAAATGCTGGGATTGTTTTCTGGGTTTTTTGTTTTGGTTTGGGGTTTTTTTGCATGTTAGGAAGAGATTCAGACTGGTACTGCAAAGATCATCAGGTGAAAGAGGAAGTGGCGTTGAAGGAAGTTTTGTGAGTGATAGGAAATGTGTCCATCATAAGAACATCTGGATGCTTTGTCAGGCAGTTAAGATAAAACTACTATATATAAAAAGTTAAATTTTACTAGAAATATTTTTGTAATAAGATTTTAGCTAGAACTTTACCTGAGGGTTTTTTTCTTCAAAATTGCTGGAAATTGGCTACTTGGAATTTTTTTGCTTCCTCCTGCAGTGATAAGACTTGAAAGACTCTTAAAGTAAAAATTCTTTATATTGAGGGACCAGAAGAGATGGAAAATATTTAATCCAAACACTGCAGAATGTCAGTTAGTGGAAGTAGGTAGGAAGTGTCCAGCTGTCATTAACAGCCAAGAACAATATTAGTACAGCAAGAGTTGATAAAATAAAGTGCCTTATTCAGAGTAGTCTGTACTCCTGTCTGTTAAAGCAGTCTGTATCTATCTGCCTTGCTCTAAGACAATTAAGTGGCAGGAAAAATAATCACCATGCCTGCTGCTAAGTTTAGAAATATAACCTCATTCAAACAAAAGCCAGAGAGAGCAACTGCCCTGAAAAGCCTAAAAGAGCAATAGTGTCCCTTAGGGTTTGTAGCGCTCTGTTTTGCCTTTAAAAAGGATGGAAATCTGCGCCCTGAATTTTTCACAGAGATGAGATGATAATCTGGCCATGGGAGCAAGGTGTGTTTTGGTGCCGCTTGTTCCTAGGAGAGAAGCAGAAGGAAGTATATAGGTTGCAGGGAGACTTTATCCATCAAATGCCTTCTTTCCCATCAGCACATATTCAGACAGGCAGCGTGTTGCTACTTTGAATTACTGCTTGCCACAGAAAAGCAGAGGTTATATTCCCCTATGCATACATTATTATACAAAGAGTTTGGTTTCTATGGTAGCTATAAATCAGGTTTTCAAATGGTAAGCTGGTAACGACTGTCTGCTCCAGGAAGTTATGCTGTAATACAGCATAGGGTAAAAAATGTTATCAGCTGTTACGATCTGGTTATTAAAACTGTTAGAGACATGGCTATACAAGAATTAAGCTGCAAATGAGACCATATGCCTAAGTTAAGAGTATGGATTTTGTTTAACACTAAAAGTAAAGAAGAGAGAGAGATGAAAACAGAAAAAAAAAAAAGGGGGGGAGGAAGAATAGAAACAGAGAAAGATAAAGCAAAAAATGTCACCACTACACAGATCCCAAGAGAGCAGAGATGATCTGCTTCTTCTGATCTTTACACTAGTGAGGGTCCCAAAAATAAATAAAGTTCAATGGAATTCCCCTGACAGGGCCAAGTTTGCCAGAGTCT
>VWYP01011210.1:0-22811 GCA_013400435.1 Pycnonotus jocosus
TCTCTTGGGTTTTATTCCTCTCCCTCCCTCTCCCTCTCTTTTTCACAACAGTTGTTACTATAATTATTGTTATCATTATCATTAACATTATTGTAGTAATGGTATTTTTTTCAATTTTCAAATTGCTCTTATCTCAACCCACAAATTTTACCTTCCTTTTCCATTTTCCTCCCCACTAGGGGGGAAGCAGGCAGCAGGGGGAGTGAGCAAGCAGCTGCATGGTACTCAGGTGTGGGTTAAACCGTGAAACATGAAAGGAGGAGGTTTTTTTCATGACCCACTGGGTCTGACTTTAGAGCTCCCAGTACTAGATCAAAATCAGTGCCATCACATGACACAAACCACTGAACCAACACAAATTATTGGCAGCTTGAGATATTTTTACACCTTTTGATGGGCTGACTTTGTACCATAAGGCAAATATTATCTGACCTCCTGTATCTGGCTTTTGGTATAAAAGCTGTCATGAGTTTCACAATGTGCTGTAGCTAAAGCAATATAAACATAGCCATAAAGTGCATGCTTGATTTGAACCAATTCCTAATAAATGAGTGATTCAATAATGTGGGTTCTTAGTATTGATTGCTATGAAAATATGGTCTCATTCTAGAGTGATATGCTTTAGAACAACAATCGTTAAAGAGAAGTCAGTGGTACAATTATCTCACTGTTTTTTTAACTCTGGCATGTGATATAAATTTCCAGGAAAAGGCAGTAAAATTTCCAATTATACAGAGTTTAGGAGGGAACGGTGGTAGTTAACTTTTTCTGCTATATACACATATATGTACTTCAATTATCCACCATTTTTCCTATTCAAGTGCAGACTGGGTACAATAAACTGGAATCTTTCTCTGAGTTAGGGATTGTGTAAGTGGAACAATGTACTGTTCCACTCTTTTACTCTTTCTTAGCATGAATTTAAATAGCAGATTCTTAGTACTTTACCATAAAGAATTCTGTACTCTTTCTGTTTGTTCACATTATTCACAAAGGAGAGGTCTAGCACAATGATAAAGGAAGGTTTTTGTCCACACAGCCTTCCTGGTCTCAAACCACTCTCTTTACAGCCCTCACAGGAAAAGTGGACTAAGGATTCTACTCATCTAATATCTTACAATAGGGAAAGTACACAAAGTTCCCTCAATATGTTTCCCCTTCAGCTCAGAAAATAAACAGACAAAAAAACCTTACAGATAGACATGTTAAAGGGAGCTCTCATCCTTGTTTATTGTAATGAAAAGCTTTGGAGTCATACCTCATGGAACACCACTGCAGACTGTATTCCTCCATTTCACACCGAATGGTAGATGGTCAGACATGCCTGAGTCTCCACTGCCACTTTCCAAAAAAAAAAAAAAAAAAAAAAAAAAAGGAATGCAGCTGCACTGGGGGAGCACAAAAGGAGTCTGCAATACCAAACACCTTTGGCAAAAAGTTCACAGTACATTTCAGGAGCCCTTTTCCACAGAGAAAATCCACAAAAGAAAAACAGATATCAAGAGTATCTTATTTTGCTGTGATAAATTATTTTCCATTTGTATAAATTGGTGTTGCCAGGTTAGACAGCCTGACAGTGTGTTTATATATCTTCTCCCTAGCAGTAACAATATGGCCTGTTGCACAGTATAGGACATCTGTTCTTTTAAATTTGCTTTTTCACTGCCATCCTATAATAATAAACTCTATCCCTTCTGTTCACCTCCCATCAGGTTCCACTAGTATCTCCCCTCAGAGTAATCAGTTCTGTGATTTTTTGCCACATATCTTACATATGCAGGGCTAGGAGTTGCTCTCAATGATCCTGATGGATCCCTTCCAACTCAGTATATTGTGTGATTCTGTAATTCTGTGATCATATTGTATGTGATTATTCTTGATTGCTTGTTCCTGAATGGGCACTACAGTTCATATCATCTGTCCAGCCTGGTTTGTTTTTCTGGGTTAAAACAGCTTCGAATCACATCAGATGCTCAATAAATAATGAGAATCTTACTCAGGTATCCCTCAGAATCTGTGAAAAGAAATGTACAAAATATTTACAACATCTCTGTCTTGTTGTGGAGTTTAGTGCGGTGAATTCCAGGGTTACTCAACCTTGCAAAGATCACTGATTGCTATTAAGACATTTTTCACTAGCGTCTATATACTCACACCATTAATTTAAAGAAAAGCTAACCTTTAACAATATAATCTATACAATTAAAGGCAATATCATTTGCATTTATATTTTGCATGTGATTCACGAAAGGAATCACAGGAATGTCATTTGCAGTTTCAGCTCTATTATAATAAGAACATTCTGAATGCCAGTTCTCCTCTCATCCCTCCAAAACCTTAAAAACCCTCAGTATTCCAGCAATATCTGCAGAGTTTCTCAGTGTGTTCTGTTTTCCACCATCCACGCCATTAACTAAAATCTTGATCAAAAGTATGCTATAGACAGGCTTATGCAATACTGAAATGACTTCCCAGACAGAGAGCTACATTTGAAAAGAGTACAGTGTTTCTCCACTGGAGAACCATTGAATCTGGACCATCCTTCCTTAGTCTGCAAATAAGAATGTCGAGCAGGATGATGCCATACCAAAGCCAATATCTCATACAACCTCTTTGTCCCTCGTTTAATAGTCTTTTCTACCAAAAGAGAAATTACATTGTGTTCCACTATTTGATATTGAGAAATCTACCTTGGAGAGTTAATTGGTGTTTAGTCCCACAGACACTCACAAAAGTTTTTGCTCTAGAACTTTGACCAATGCTAACATTTGGCAAAAACACCTAAAATTCTTCAAGGTCTTTCTCACTGCTTTTCAAGTTATGTTCCATTTGTGCCTTGTCTTTTCCACATTTGAAGCAGTAATGCCCATCAGTTTCAAGACAGCTCAAGATTTTTTCAGCAAATAAAACTGAGCTTCACCAGCCCTTGCAAACTGCAGTCATACAACATATCCACATATTTTATTTTTCTTTATGTCATTGTCTGGTTACCATTGTAAAGAAGATTCATTAACCAAGTAGTAATAAACAGCTCTTTGACAGCTGTTTCCTCCTTTCCTGTGCCTATGATTATTTAATCATCACTCCCCTTTACAGAATAAAGTTTCATTCTCTTACAAGAGAATTTCTGATTCTCAATGGGAGGTTTTGTTTCATTTATTCTTGTTGAGCCTATTTAATTTTGACCTTGTATATCTGGTTTTTCTCATCCATTAAATAACACTACATGCAGGCGTATTTCTCCCTTTTTGTTACTATTTTTTTTTTCTCTACAGCAGTTCAGTTTGACATCCTGATTTCAATAAAGTTCCTTTTATGCTTATTTTCTCTTACATATCATGCTGAGAGCCCACTGACTACCTCTTTGCATTCATTCACATGTCCTTTCAGGAATATAAGAACAGATTAATTCTGTTTTATATTAAAGTATCCCAGTTCTAGGGTAACTGTATCCTTACTTCTGCATTCATGGTTATGACTACTCCATACTAAATATGTGAATCTAAACAGTTTCTACTTGCTATGTAGTAATTCCTCTTCCCTGAGGAATTTTCTTTTTCTTCAATAATATTTTTATTCCAATTAGTTCTCTTATACAACGCATTAGCAAACACCTTCTACTAGCAAACAGCTGTTTCCCAATTAGTTGTTTCCTAATTATCTATTTGTTTCTCCCAGAAAATACTCCAGCCACAAATTCAGAACAATACCAGATTTGTTCAAGATCCTGCATTGCAATAAAAAAAACTTAGAAAGAGAAATTACATTGTCTCAAGAAAACACAAATGATTCAAGCCAAAAAGTAATAGTTCTGCAGTTTGTGAGTAACTTATGTATCATTCTATATATTGAGGGAACACTCACATGATTGGTAAGTAAGATGCTCTGGTGTGGTATTTTACAGAGTCAATATTCTCACTAATTTGGTGAGAGGCTAAATTAAAACCGAGCTGATTTATGAGTGGTCAGGCGGATTTGCTTTAGAGCCAGCAGTGCTGTCAAGGAGCAAGGCAGGGAGATTAGGGCAGGAAGATGTTTGGTTTTGCTGTGACATCATCTCACAACTGCTGAAGGGATGTAACTGTGGTGACTTCCACAGGAATACTACACATTTCAGCTGTATGGAGCCATTGGATTAGGACTTTGCTAGCAGCAGATTTGCTCAAAAATCTATACATACATCTCTTCTACAGGACTAATTTGAGCACTAGCAGCACCCAAGTTTTGCCACACCTCCAGGGCAGGCCAGCTAGTGAAAACTTAAAACATTGCTTATTTGTCTTTAAGTACTTCTGGGTTCTCCTCGTGCTAAAAGGACAAGTTTTTATTACTTAGTGTTTTGTCTTGTCTATGTAAATCATACATGCTGAGTAACAGGCCAGAACAGATAGACTTGTGTTCAAACATTACAAAGGTATATAATTTTAAATAACTCATATACGTAAGTCAGTACTACACAGAACTTATTTCTCTTCTTGTGGATGATTTTATCCTTTAGTACCTATAAAATTCTCCACTTTACAGTAATGCATACCAAATGCTAAAATGCTGCAAATATCAGATGAAGTATTTTATGTTCATTCTTCTTTGATGCATACCATATTATGCATGATAATAGTGACTTACTCTTTTAAGGACCTAATCCTCATATAAAATGTAGCAATAAAGAAGTTTCTATTTCACATTTCTTAAATGAGAACAGAAAAGTGACACTCAGAGTTTGTAATTTCTGTCTGCCTAAAGGTGGTGAATCACTCATGCTATGCAACACTTAAAAGCTGTCAGCAATATCTTTCAGAGGCATCTAATCTTTTAGAAATCTCTCTGCAGTATTTACTGGTTATAGAAATAATATACAGCTGCATGCCATGCATCACGTGGGGGGAAGGGTCTATTCTTTAACATAGATTTATTCAGCCGTTGTATAATAGTCTCTGCAGTGGAACTCATGTTTAGTGATGAATCAGTTTCTACTGCATCAGCATGAAATCACTAAAATAATTTGTGAAGATTGAAATGTAAGTCAAATAAGCCTAGTAGATACAACACCAAAGATGTGTTAGTCTCATTGTTTCTTGATATTTTTCTTCCTGAACAGGATACCAGAAAGAATAAGGCAAGTACAGCTTCTCAGAACTGTACAGACTTTATACAGCCAGAGACATGTTAACTACATAGCCAGACACACAACATTAAAGTAAAACTCTCTTTCCGTCAACAATCCTCATACTTGTTACAAATCAATCTCATAACTAGGGAAGGAGAAACCCCTGAAGTTGTTCCTCCCTCCTTCTCAGCATGTAGATCTGTAACATACTGTGACATTCCTTATGAAACAGGACAAGCACAGTGTTTCTGTAGGCAGAATCCCAAAGACCACGCTGATGCCACGGGTGGATTGTCATTAGTTCCCTCATGAGTGTTTCTCCGAGATGTCTGGCAGGACTCATCCATTCACAGGTCTCCACTTGTGTTATTAGCATTTTCCCAAGGCCTATTCTCCTGTGCCCCAGGTAATCCAAATGGCAATACAATGGCACGAGGGAAGAATCCTTCCCTTGTTATTCATGTTTGCCAGGTGTAAATTCAGAAGGAACCTGCAAATTCTGACATATCTTTATGAGAAGGTGTAAGTATGAATCTTACATGTCATATACACTCCCGTTGAACAGCTATGGCTCCCTTCCAGTATCCAAGAGCATGTTTGGGGATTTTTGGTGGGTTAAGTAATTCCTGGAGATGCCAACACGTGTGTCATCTCCTTAACAGCTGCTCTGATCTTTTCAAGGGAAAAAAAAATCTTGTTATCACAGGTGCTAATGCCATGGTTAATCATAGCAGTTAGAACTAAATTATTTAATCTGTGGTAAAATGCTCACCCCTTCTCCCCTAGGGTGTTCTGTTCTCTCGTTCTTTTGCCTGTGTCTTTGATGCTGACATTTACCACACTTGTATGGTCAATTTTATACAATAATAACTCAAGAAATATAATTAACATCAAAATCCCAAACATATTTGCCAGTTTTCTCTTCCACAGTGACCTATTCAAGCATTTGTGGCATAATCTTGTAGGAATAAAACTTTCAGTATTATCTGTGAGAAGAAAGTAAATGTCTGCTGATGTTTTTCATGTGCTCTTTCATGGGAACTTCAGGGTCTGTTTTCCCTTTAGTCAAGATGCTTCCTTTTCAGTGTTTGCCACGGGGTGAGATGGGCTCTGTACCATCAGCAAATGTTAACAAGTATATTTTTATTCCACCAGAACATAA
The DNA here is from genome assembly GCA_013400435.1 of Pycnonotus jocosus. NCBI lineage: Eukaryota > Metazoa > Chordata > Aves > Passeriformes > Pycnonotidae > Pycnonotus > Pycnonotus jocosus. The sequence goes on from VWYP01011210.1 coordinate 6,270, forward strand.
CAGTGAAAGGTTTTACATGAAGATGGACGGAGATGAAAGTGAAATATATGCGGGAAATATTTTCCCAAAAGCTGAAAAAGCAGAAAACACAGCAAATGTCCTTGAAAGTTAAATAATAGGAAAAAAGTATTAAAATTACATTATTAAAATTACCAATTGTATCTTTTTTGTACACAGTTCACAGCAGTGAAAATAACTGCTTTCTTCTCAATACTTAGCTGTAGCCCTAGGAATGAAACTATTGTATATTTTTACACTTTTTACCTGTATCCACAGTATAAAATTTTATTCTCTTTAGATCACAGATGAGTAAACTTTTGCCTTAATACAGAATTCTCATATGCATTAACAGAAATGTGATTCTTCACATTTGTCCTTTATTTGATTAAAATTCATGGCAGATATACATTGATGTTTTCTTCACCTCTATTTTATCCAGAGTGATTTCTCCTATGCGGTTCACTGGCATAGAGTCATAAAATTAGAGAGCAATATTAGGTTGTCCTTTAAAAACAGGTTTTTTGACTCCTCTCCAAGTGTAGGAACTTTTGCCCAATGATTCTGTGGTAAGGATTTACTGCAGTTTTGTTACTTTTAAAGTCCAGTCACCTTTAGATAACTATCTTTTGGAAGAATATTCTCCCAAAGCTATTGGTTTGTTTTCTTGGTTATAAAGCCCATTAACAAATATAGCACAGGTCCTCATGAAGTAAGGGGTTTTTTTAATATCTTTAACTTGACTCTTTACACCAGTTAGAAAATGAAGAGTCCACAATATTTCAAAAAAAGTAAGTTTTCTGTTTTGGCTTAAGGAAAAAAGAAACAAAATCTGACTTTGGCATTAAGCTTAGGTAAAGTTGCACAGTCTTCTAGACCCAACATAAAAAACAGTTTTTCAATATTCAGACATCTGTTATGATTCAGGATGCCAGGAGTTGCCTAGAGTAAGAGCAACACCCTGGGAAAGTCCTATGGACTGCAGAAGTGAAGAAAACAAGGAAGAAATTAGAAAATCAGATTGCAGAAATTTCTCAAACAAGATATGATTTATACTCTAGAAACACATCCCTCCAAAACTATTTTATTCAAATAATGATACAGTTTTGGATGACTATTTAAAAACTCAATCATTTTTTCCACTAAGTTCAGTTGATATTTCTTCCTATAAAATGTTACTTCAGAAGAAGTGAATAGTATCTGACATTAGGATAAGTTAACTTGATATAAAAATTTTAAAAACAGAAATTAGTCCTTGACAGCTGAATACTAACATATCCTAGCAGAAAGGTCACTCTTTTCCAGAACACTGGGAAATAAAAGAAGTCTATTATTTTAATATTTAATATTTCCTTATGCTTCAGGTTTCACATGTAGTAGAAAACAGGTTTTCAGTTCTAGACTTGTGAACAGATACTGGAGTATTAAGAGCATCTTTGTCTTAATAGCTAGATAAAAATGATGAAACTCAGGGGCCAAGAGTAATTGAGAACAAAGCCCATGATAAGCTGATGAAAGCAGCACTAACACACCCTCTTTGGCAAAACTTCCAGACATTTCATGTCTCTATTTTATTCTACTTAAATATTTCCTTTTTACTTTTTTATCCTGGAAATTCCCAGTTTATTGGTTAAGATACCTAACCTTCAAAAAGGTATCAAAAATGGTGTCTTCCAATGGCAAATCTATCTCACAGAAACATTAATATAATAAAGCTGCTTTACAGCAAGCTAGCTTTTACTGGAAGCATGTGTACTGGGTTTGCATGGCCAGTTTTGGTAGCTGGGAAATGCTGCAAGGGATGGCTTCTGTGAGAAGCTGCAAGAAGCTTCCTCTGTGCCCAGCAGAGCCAGAGGCAGCTGTGTCTGAGATGTACCCACTGCAGGCCAAGGCCAGGCCCATCAGTGACTATGTTTCTAATGTATTTTAGAAAGGAGGAAAAAGCTTTGTGCAATTGCATCCAGAAGAAAGGAGTGAGAATATTTGAGAGCAGCAGTCCTGTAGACACCAAGGTCAGCACAGAAGGAAGGGAAGGAAGTAATCCAGATGTTGAAGCAGTGTCCTAGGGTGATGTTATGATGCTTGTATCCCCAGTCCTCTGTTCTTTGTGCTGTATATTGAGTTCTGTGTGTGCTGTATATTGCGTTCTGTGCTTTTAAGACTGATTCTGAGAGCAAAGCAGGGAAAGCAGAAGCACAGAGTTTGTTTTGAAAAAACAGTGTTCCCTCCTCTGCGTTCCTCTCTCCAGGACTCTGTCTGGCTGAGGCACGGACAGCAGCAGGACAGAAATCTTTTTTGCTTTTAATTAGTTTAGCTAGCTGAGGCAGAGAAGTTCCCTGGACTGTTTTTGTTGGGTTTTTTTTCTTTTGTTGGGACTGTTTAAACCTGCTCTGGACTGAAAGACCCAGAGGAGAATCGAGAGCTGGCATCTGCAGCCCACCAGAGCCTGGACCTCTGGAGGGATGAATAAAGGCCTGACCGAGTCGAGCTGCACCCACAGCAAGGACTTTCTCAATTTGCTATCTCACCCCAGAACGAGAGGTTTTATTGTTTCGTATCATTCATTCTTTATGCTAGTGGGCACTTTGTTTGTTAAATAAATAGTTTTTTCCACTTTTCTCTGAGAAAGTTCTTTCCTGGACCAGTTGCGGGGAGGAGCTGTTTGGGTTTGCTCCCCAGAGGGACCCCATTCAGGGGTTTTCTCCCAAATTCGCCTTAAACCAGGACAAGCAGAGATTCTCCTGCAGCATGTGGTGAAGAGCACAGAGAGGCATCTGAGGCCCTGCAGTCCATGGAGGTCCACAGGTGTCATGGTTTAGGAATTGTGTTCCTCAGCTGAGTCCCCCCAACAAACACGACTCTCCCAAACCAGATGCTGTTTGTTCACCCACCCCGCTCCTCTAGTGAGAGGGAAAAAATGCAGAAATACTGGGTAGAGATAAGAACAATTTATTGGAAACAGCAACTAGACAAGTAAACAAACAGTAAGAGAAGCAATACTGAAAAGTATACAAAAAGAGGGTGACCTACAAGAAAAATCTTCACCAGCTGATCCAATGTGGCACCACCCTGAGACATTTAACCATGATGGATGGACCCTCTGTGTCTATGCAAGAAATCCCTTTCTTCTGACCCCTGGGGTCACATGAGGTGGTGTTGTGACATGCCCACACAGCTCCAGTCTCTGGCTCCTCATGGCTACCGGAAAATATTAACTCTGTCCTGGCCAAAAACAGGGACAACAGGGAAACAGCTTCTGTAAGTGTAAAGAAAAGATGTGATTTATATGGTTTGTTGAGTCCCGTCTATTATATCAGCACAGGGATATCTCAATTCTAACTAAACTGCAGAATAAGAAGGACAGTATTTTTCTTTGGAAAACTTTTTGCTTCTGGGTACTTCTGCTAATTAGCCCTAATAAGATTGGATTTCTAAAGCCAAAGTACAAAACATATTTACTGGACTTCTGTTTTCTGAGCCTCTGAAGATGAGCATTTTCACATTTTTCCATACTGGTCACCAAACTTCGGGAAGGCCATTAATGCAGAGGCATTTAAATTGGTTGAATACTTGTTTACATCTGTTTTGCACAAGTAATTTATAGAGTCATGTTAATTCAGTTAAATGATAATTACCTTTTTTTTTTTTTTCTTTTTTTTTTTAGGCCTTTGAATTGCTCCATGTAAGCTTCAGTTTGCTCTACTGCAACATTTTGCTTATGTGGAAAACCCAAAAGAATCACAGTTTGTAAGTGCTGCCTGCTGTTCAGCGCACAAGGACAAAATGAAGGACTTCTGTAACTGGAAGAGTCAAGATTGCTGAAATTTGAGCTAAGAATTGGTTCAAACTGCAATGGTTAGAAGGAGCAGACACAAGAGGAAATTCAAATTTCACAAGAGGAAATTCAAATATGTATGCAAGCATATAGACAAGCCAGCCAGGCAAATCTATTGCTACATGCTCTCCTGTATGTGGAAAATCACTAGGGTGAGTAAAGCACAGCATTGCTGCAGAGGGGAGGGGGGTGATTTCCCCCTTATCCTCTGCACTGGTACTGGAGTCTGACCTTGAGTGCCACCTGTAGTTTTTGGTGCCTCAGTTTAGAAGGAGGACATAAAGCTATTGGAGAGTGTTTAAAGGAGGGCAAAGAAGATGGTGAAGGGCCTTGAGGGCAGAGCGTTTGAAGAGCAGCTTGAGCAAGAGAGCTTGGTCTGTTCAGCCCAGAGCAAAGCGACAGGGTGCCTCATCACAGTCTACAGCTTCCTCATGAGGGGAGAGGAGGGGAAGGAGCTGATTTCTCTCTGGTAACTAGTGACACAACCAAAGAGAACTGTATGAGGCAGTGGTAGGGTGGTTAGGTTGGATATTACGAAAAGTTTTTTTCATCTGGAGGGTGGTTGGGCACTGGGACAGGCTCCCCAAGGAAGTGGTCACAACACCAAGTCTGCCAGGGTTCAAGGTGAATTTAAAAATGTTCTTAGATACATGGTGATTCTGTGATTCTTGGGGTGTCCTATGCAGGGCTAGGATTTGTACTCAATGATTATTGGAGGTCCTTTCCAACTCAAGATATTCTATGATTCTAAGACTCTATGACATGATAATCATCTAGTATAACTTCATCATCATAAATCATAATAAAAACTACCATTATATTTACTATAACTACAGACACTTGATGTTAAAATAGTATGAAATATAGGAAACTGTGTGGTATCAACTTCTTAAGCTCAACTAGAACAAATAAGTGATGTTCAAAGTCCAAAGGTCTGTCCAGTTTATTGTCTTCACCAGGAGACCAGGTGAAAACTGAAGAAGCAGGAAAAGGAGAAAACTCCAACAGATAGGATTGAAGTACAGAAATTAGAACATGTTCAACCATGCAGCAACTCTTTCTTGCTTTTTCTATTAGAAAATAATTTGCAATAGATACAGAGAAGCTTAATAATTTACTCTTCTACACAGAAAAACTGCTGATAATTTCTGCTTCACAGACAATTTCATTTTGGATGGTTGCCATTTTTAGCCAGTTACATCACCTAGAGATCATTCTTCAAATTATTTGTTTCATTCTACAATGCTTTTCTATGTCCTTCACAGTTACTTTGTCAGAAATCAGCAACATTGATGGAACATTTGAAAAGTTTGAACTCTGGTCCTCACAGATAATTCCTTAAATGTGACAACAAAAAGAATAATTCGATGGCACTGCGACTGTAAGCAAAGTGGTGGGAAGTTTCTTTTTCACCTATTGTTTCCCCAGTAAATTTGCCCTTCAAATGAATTGTTTAGCAAGATGGATAGTTCCAAGCCAAGGCTGCAATACAAAATCTGCTGTATTGTTGTTCCAAAAAGTGTCCTCATAAGAATGTTTTACCTGGATCTTTAGAGCTCAGCTTGTTTTGTGACCATAATGCAATGCTTTTATTTAATTACTTGAAGGGCCCCCTTTAAAAATCAGAAATTAAAAAAATCAAAATATCCAAGTTCATATACAAAGCCATAGCTCAAATTCAAGAGAGTCATCAATATAATACAGTTGCTGTTCTATTTAAGAGTGGACTAAACAATTATTAGGATTCTGCACAGTTGTGGTTTCCCATTTAAAAAGCAAGGAAGGATGTTTGCTTTTGTATTCATTAGACTTCTTAGATCATACATAAAATCTGACTCCCATGGATGTCAGTGACAAAAAACCATAATGACAAAGCTCATATCTGTCAAGAGTTCAGTGAAAATCATCAATGAGACAAACTTGCTAGTCACTTTATTGGAATTCATAAGCAATGTAGCCTTATAAAGAAAATAACATTTGTGACTGTGTACTGACTACGTATTTCATTTCTTTCCCTCACCCATTATCTTTTACTTATGTTCATACTGAAAGACTCTAACATTCCTTACTGATGCTTTGAACTACTGGTGATCAGTCAGTTTCCTGCTCATCTCTCCAGAGTATTATGGCATATTTTACATGAGAAGAAGGATCAAAAGAGCTCTCCTTATGCTCCAAATCTTTTCTATCTGTGAGTCCAGCTGCTTTTGCTTTTAGCTTCTCTTCAGGGTACACTTGTCTGAGAGTGATAAAAAGATAAAACTGAGGAAAGACTGCAAGAGCAGCTGCATAACAGAAGTGGCTGTGTACTTTTTCTGAGGTGTTTATTATTTGTGGAATATATGACTTGCAGTCAGAAGAATTGCAATGTTTTTGCCTCTCCTTCTGCCAAATATGAAAGTACATAATTATAAGGTGGAATGATGGAAGTACACTCAACTTTTTAAAAAATACTTTACAGATTAAAGGCTGATACAGATATTGTCGATGAATAGACACCACACTAATATGCAATCTCCATTACAGTTTTGTCTATATTTTGTGTTAATTACCTTTAGAGGCAAGGAAAGAAAATTTTGAAGCTGGTATCTTCAAACAGATAATCCTTGAAGTTACTAAAGTCTTCAAAACTGTTTTCCAAACAAAAAAATGCTGTTCAGAAATAGTCCTAGATCTTCCCACATTTATGGCAATAAAGTTTCAGCCACTTTTGTTCCTGTATCTTTATTATTTGGCTCTTTGATTTCTTTTTAGCTAGAAGCTGCAGCACCACAAATGTAGTATATGACAAGCAGCATACTGTGCTATCCATGAGGAAGAATGAGGCTGCTCCAGAATGTGAGAAGACATCAGGAAAAGGGATAAAGAATGCCTTAAGAATTAACAATTACAGCATGAGACTGGCATCTTAAAAAAGGAATTCCATTACTATCATTGGTGATGACCATGAAATGTTTGACTACTTATGTCAGACTTTTCCAGAATCTATTTAACTTTGACAGGGGTGATTAACTTGTAACTCTCTTGCCTTCTGTGTGTTTAAGTTTCTTTGACACCTTTATATTTAAGCATGTAGGAAATTGCCCTTGAGAACATGAGTTAATTTTTTTGATTTGGCTACATCACTGTATTAGCAATTGTTTTTAAGTAAAACTAATTTATCTCCCCAGAGTCCCTTACATCATAGTAGTTTGCACTTTGAGTATCTTTAGTAGTTCACCTAAATTGGATGGGTATACACAGAACAGACAGGAACTTGTATTAAAGTGATATTCAGAAACATAGTTCATACACTGCCTGGTTTATGCCTTTGGGACTTCTCTCTTATAAGACATAATGAAATTTCCTGCAATAACCTATATTGTCTGTGTTTTTAAGTGTACATTTGCAGTTTTAGGTTGGTGTTTTCTGCTAAGTTTGAGTGTGAAAATGTACTCATGGATGCAATTTAAGAAGCAGGATCACAGTTTTCACACTAGTAAATCTTATGACTAAGAGATGGTAACAAGTTTCTTGTGCCTTAGTAAGTAAAGAGTTTTCAAAATGAGCATCACTACTTCTGGCTGAGATTTGAGGGAAGGAGATAAGTAGATTTGTGTATCAGCTGGTCTTTGGGTGTTCAGCCAGATGTCAAGGAGACAAGGTCATTCTTGCTGGCTACTCTGAAAGGGGGAATAAGTGAGCCTTATAAAGTGAGATTGTTACTAGCCCTTCATTATGCCAATGAAAAAAATTACGTAATCTCTCTTTAGACATTTCATATACTGTACGTTTAGTTCTATGTGCCTGAGTTATGGTTGCTGACACCAACTAGGAGAGAACAGCTTACTCCATACTCCTAAATAATTTTAGCAGCTTCGGGACATGCAAACTGGCTAGTGGAAATGAACATAATATATCACAAACTGAGCTTGGAAATTACTTGGAACAGTGCAATCTCATGTGCAACAAAAAAATACTAGTGACTTGTGCTGACTTTGGCTAGGGTAGAGTTAATTTTCTTCACAGTGGCTGGCATGGGGATATGTTTTGGATTTACGCTGAACAAAAGGTTAAGAATATAGAGATTTTTTAAGAATATAGAGGTTTTCTTATCACTGAACAGTTCTTACACAGCACCAAGCCCTTTTCTGCTTTTTGTACTGCCACATTGGTGAAGATGTGGACATCTTGATTGAGGATGCCTGGGACATTGGAAGGAGACACAGCCAGGACAGGTGACATCAACTGACCGAAGGGATATTCCAGACCATGGGACATCATGCCCAGTATATAAAGTGGGGAGAAAAAAGGAAGAAGGCAGGGAATATTTAGAGAGATGGTGTTTGTCTTCCCAAATTACTGTTATAGATGATGGGCCCTGCACTCCTGGACATGCTGAGCACCTACCTGCCCACAGGAAGCAGTGAACCATTTCTTGGTTTTGCTTTGGTTTTGTGCATGGCTTTTGCTTTTCCCATTAAGCTGCCTTTATCACAACCCAGGAGTTTTCCAGCTTTTACCCTTCTGACTCCATCCTAGATCCTGCTGCTGGGGCAGTGAGCAGGTGGCTCTGGGGTGCTTTGATTGCTGACTTCTGTTAAACTCCAACAGAACCACAGCAAAAATTTCACAGTTTGTACAATTGAATTTCAGCTCTCAGGAGCGCTCCCTGGTGCAGTTCAATTTACTAGAAGGTTTCAAAAAGGCAGCTCATAAGAATGATGTTCTTATGTCCCTCAGAACTTTTTGAGGTAGTTTATTCAGTACATATAATTAAATCTAGACAGACACAAATGTCTCTGTATATGAAGAGTAATGGCTGTACTTCTTTCCTGTAATAACAATCACTAAGACAAGGGATGTGTTTGGTAGGTATCACACTGAAAGAAAGGTGGAATTACTTTTTTTTTTTCTCTACAAGAAATTGATAAATACAATTGCACCCTTGTATGAGCAATTCCACACCCTTTCTATGCAAGAATACTGGTAGCTACACAGTAAACAGTATCAAGAGGTTTTTTCCAACACTCCTATTCATACCTGTACAAAGTGCCACAGAACCAGTCTCTGATGCAGTAACAATTCTCCAGAGTTTCTTCAAAATTTACAGAAGAAAAAAGGGGAAAAAAGCCTAGTCTTAACATCCTGAATTCCCAAAGGTGTTCTAAGCAAAAAAAAAAGGCTGATATTAAAGGAGTTCAGCTGCTTAAATTACTTAAGTATGTCTTTATGATCCATGCCCTTGCTGCTTATCTAAAAGTTAAAAGCATTTGAGGTATTACTGCTAAAGCTGTTTTTAGAAGGAAAAAGTATCTTAAAGATGAAAAGGATATCCTCAGAATGATTTTTTTTTTAATTCACACCCACCTTCTAGGCTATCTCCTATTTTCATATGAGTGTAAGAATTCTCAAAGCAGCAAAAAGTAGAACTAATGAGCTTTCCAGCAGAAGCCTTCAATGAGACAGAAAAAGAAATAAAATAATCTTACTTATGATGCTTTTACTGAGAAAATACTGTAAAGAGAGATAAATGTCAAATTTTATGAAAATCCAGTTCAATCAAACAGATCAATGGTCTATCTGTGCATTTTTAGTACATCTTAAAATTCTACCTAGTAACTAAACTTTCTCACTTCCTGTTTTCTGTTGTTTGTTGGGGGGTTTTGCCTATTTTTTCTTTTTGTTTTCTTTTGGGTTTTTTTACTGAAGATGAAAAACTTCTCAATGTTTTCTGAATTTCAAAGATTTCTATCGGGACTTCCTTAAATTTTGTGTGCTTAGCAGTCTTGCAGATCAGGCTTTTCAAATTCCGTTTCCTCTTTATGCAGCTGTGATTCTGGGCTTGAAACCTCTGTGTGATCCAAATGAGAATGCAGATCAGTAATGGGGAACAAAAGTTCTGAAAAAATACTTCAAATGGCTCATTTATGTTCTGAGGTCTTAAATCTGGAGTCAAACATAGACATTTGAAATACCAATAGTGTTAATTATGTTATATTCAGATGAGAAAAATTAATCTGAAAGAACATTTGAGAGCGATGATAAATCATTAGGCCTTGAGGGTGTTATGTCTCACTAAGAATACAATTACCAGCCCCAAAAGTAGAGGAAATGTAGATGTTACACTGGTGTGTTTGCCCAGGGCTGGGGACTCCCATCCTCTGGTTAATTTCTGACAGATAACAGAGGGTAGAAATGGAAGAGCTAAGTTTTGGATATATTGATTAAAATTTCTTCTATGGACACTGAGATTATTCTACATGTTTTCAATAGTTCTGACAGCAAACTCATGCGCATGGAGCAGGATTCTGTGAAAGGCAAGTAAGTAGCAACCACTACTCAAGAGGTGGAAAATAGCTTCCTTCTGGTCTTGCTCTGATGCATGAACCTATCTAAAAAATAAGGAATTTTAACTGAAGGTTTGGAAAGTACAAAGTACTGAATTGGTCTCTTTTTGCACAGAGATAAATAATACCTGTGTAGAAGCAACCACCTTATGTTGCTGAGCAACACCTAGAACAAAAGAACTCTACTGTGCCATGATCCCAGTTTCAAAAAACAGCCACAACAAGGTAAAGTATAACCTAAACAAAATGCCACTGTGCTCTCATTCTGCATTTTTCTAAATTGTAAATGTGGGTTTACAGCTGATTTGCCTTATAAGAAGATATGTTTGCCCACTTTTTCCTTCATCATGCCTTAAGAAACCACTAGCTGTTACAATGACTTTTGAGTAACACCTTTCATTGTGGGAAGGGAGACTGTTGTCTAGAACTAACACGTCAAACTTCTTCCATCCACTAAGGATGCTCAGCGGAGCAAGCCCAGGTATGAGGCAAATTCAAGCCCAGCTAATTTTATAACAAGACAGCAGAAAAATTCTTTTAATCATAGGCTGATAGGGTGGGTAATCTGTTTGCCATCTGGTTAGCAAAAAGGGAGACTGTAAATCTTAGAGCAGATGGTAGATTTATGCTATAGCCTGTGTTCTTTTCAGGGGATTTATTACCGTATGTGCTTCTTCAATTTTGCCATCCTTCTGTTTTGATTACTGACACTCCTGTATTGGAATGCAAGAAGGGTTAGATCTCAGTGTAATGAATCCAAGACAGGTTGCAACAGAGCAACAAGCAGTGCACTCATCCCTAACATGAAGATGGTATCCGACCAAAAGTTAAAATTATATGAAAGAAATTATCAAACTCATTTAGTTTTCTAGTCTTTCATATGCTGTGCCCTGGGATTTGAAGTCTCCAAAGAAGTGGGGAAAGGCCATCATAAGCTTTTAACAATATTCATGTTAAATTAGCATTAATTAGCATTAATGTCAGCATTTAGCTACACACTCAAATCCATAAGACAGCTGGCAACTTCAAGAAGCCTTCTTGGGTGCACTGTAAGTCAAGTGTCTCCCCTGTGCCTCTTCATTCCAAGCTGTAGTATTATTACTTCTACTCTTTCTCAATGCCCTCATCCCTTTCTTATCTGTGTTCTTCATTCAGTTAGTTGACTTCTACAGATGGAGGAGGAGCAGCAAAAAGGCAAACTCATTCAGCCAAAGATGAAGACAAATATACCTTTATATCCAGGAAGAAGTGAGGGCCTTTCATCAAGTTTCAAAACAAGAAAAAGAATTGGAACATATCACTGAAAGCCAGAAATACTCTTGCAATAAAAGCAGCCTAGAAAAGGTCTGCAATTTTTCATATCAATTTTAGAATTTTGAGAAGGGGCTATATTTGACAACTTATGGCTCAGTGTTCTCCTGCATATCTTCAAAATGAGCAAAAGGATGGCCAGTATCTAGCCCTTAAAAAGCAACTATGTCTGTAGTGCTACTTGTTTTGGGCTACAAAGTGCTTCAAGATGAGCCATAAAAGCCATCTCCCTTCCCAGTAACCACTTGGTTTAGTTTTGTTGAAGATAAGGGACACCCATCTTTAGGTTTTTTCCCTCAGCAATAGTCTGGAAGAAAAGAGGTTCATTGCATAGTATTGATGGCTCACCACTGTCTTTTCCTATTCACAGAAAAATCTGTGACTTCTGGACAGTATTGAAGAGCTAATAATTGAAGAATTATGTGTTGATTTGTTCTGTTTGTTTACGTGCTGTAAATGTAAGTTATGGTAGATGTGCTGGAGAGGCCAATCACGGTGCACCCAGATCCATATACACTTTACACAGGAAACCAGTCAGAGCCAGTAAAATTAGTAAATACACACTTGGGGAGCATCCCATAGCAAGACACATTACAGTTTGTACTTAGAGAGACACACTAGATGTTTGGAGGTGTCTGAAGAAGAGTTAATCTTCAAGGTTGTTATATTTTTGATGCCTAACATCTGAAGCACTTTTTATACCACAGGGTCAATTCTGCAAAAATGAGTTGAAAATAGGGCCTCACCTAATGCTCTAGGTAAACTGAACTAAATAGAATGTACTGTTTCCTATCAAAGCACTTTATAAATAATGGTAACTTTTAAATTCATTAAAATAACAGAAATGTAAAGCACAATTCAGGATGAGAGTCTGCTGCAGTGGTGCTTGGGAAACCCTCAAGTACTCATTTCTGTGCATACTCATCACCATTCAGCATCACTGCTAGCAATCATCATGACAACTTCAAAGAAACTAGCCAGGGAACCTTTGAGAGTCTAGCCACAGTCACACAGCCCATCAGAAAAAGAATTTGCCCTGGCAAATACTGGTTCTTGACTTAATGCTGCTTTGAGTGATTGGTTTTCAGGCCAGATTTGGTGTACCTCTATAGTTTAGAGCAGGTCATAACCTTTAAGATCCTATAGAAAGAACCCCAGAATGACCAGGACAGTATACTTCTCTGAAATATACTCCCTGATCCACAAGAGACACAAGTGACTTTTTGAAGAGGACTGCTAACCCATGTCAGTTCTTTTTACTGACATGCAAGATTTTTGTTTAATTGATATTTATGTGTGCTAATATTTGTTTACCATATAGTCACACATTGATTATTTCTTTGAGTGTTTTTCATTATTAGACCTAACTTCCTAAACATTACTCCCTTAGAGCTTTTAGAAACCACACAATTACTGTACTTTGCAAACATGTTGCTACCACATGATACTCCTACCAACAGTGTGCTCATGGGCACTGAACATGTTTTTTAAATTGATATAAAAGCCAGCATCTTTTCAGGAATAATTTCTTCACTGAAATATTTGTCAGACATTGAACCAGTCTGCCCAGGGAAGCAGCAGAGCACCCACATAGCACTTGGTGCTATGGTTTATTTGATAGTGATGTCAGTCAAAACTTGGTCTCAATGATCTGGGATGTCCTTTCCAACCTCAATAATGATTCTATGGCTGTATGATACAAAGCAAGAAATAACATCCATCTTCTTTTTAAGCTGCTACAAGTTCCTCTTGAAGTAATACTACCAGTGTTGAGCAGACAGCTAATTATACCAGATATAAATGATGACTACATAAAATCTAACCAAATCCACTAAACATAGCTAGGTAACTATCTAGAACAGTGTTTGATAGAGCAAGGAAATCTCTTCAGAAAGGTCTAATAGGGAAATAACACTTCTGAAAATACCAGTTTTTACTAGTACTTGTTGCACTTGGGAAAACCTAATTATAAACACTAGGTTTTCCCATTTCTTTCAGTAGATTCTGCTTGAAGTCTGCCACAAGTATTTAATAAATATTATGTTATTATTTGCCAGGCTGGGGGGGAGGGGTGAGGAAGAGAAAAAGAATATGTTATTCATTTCATAAACCATACATTTTTATTTCCTCTTGAGAATATACAGAAGTTGAATATATGCTTTTTGGTCAATTTTCATTAGCACTTTTCTCCAACATACACTATTTCCCCTGCAAAAATTATCCCTAGAATATAGACAATGCCATAATGCCGTATGCACTCTGTATTTCAGAGGATATTTTGGAGACAGTTTGATTGTGAGACAACAATGGGAGTTAACATATATGGTTAAAATGTCATTGATACATCTCACAATTTAAAAAAAAAGTTATTTCATTACACAATCATAAAAAAATTAATTAATCATCTGGTGACACTGCAAAAGATGCTTTTAGAGGATCAAAAATCAGTGAAAATTCATAAAGTTTGTTAAAATATCCCTGTGGATGAAGATAAAGTATAGATACGTGTCTGAATAAAGTCTCTGTCTTCATCTTGTCCTCACATATACCTAAGCCATTTACAGCATGGTATTGGGATGCTCTCCTCAGTCTGTTTATATCTGTTTTTAAAAAAGAGCAGCCTTCTGAAACACTGTTTAATTTTTTTTTTCTGATCATATAATTTAGCCTAAGATTAGCTATCAAACCCTCCCTCAGAAACCTGTTCCCCCTCTCCCCCTAAAAAAAGAAATTCTCTCAAAACTAAAAAATATCCTAAGAATGACACCTGCTGCCAAAACACTTCCAAATACTTACTTTGTCAGAAACATTTCTTCATATATAAATATCATAGTACGTCTTTTAAACCTCATATTTATATTAAGAAAAAAATGACAATACTTGCTTTCCTTAAATAATAAAAAAATAATTACGGCAGGTAGGTTCAAAAATAGCTAGCAGATCACCCACCAGTTATCACTCTGCCAGTATTTCAGTTTGCTCTTGTGAATGTCATAGGTTTTCCAGACCCAGTGGTACAATGCAGAAATCCTCATGGTAATCATCACATCCTTTTGAGAGTTCCAGTGCGTACAGTCTTTGCTATCCCTTAGTAATTCAATTTTATTGGTTTTCATTGCTAACAGTTTCAATTTCCCTTAATTTTTGAATTTTTGATTTTCTGTTTAGATCTAGGTTATAGGTATTGTAGTCAACATAAGAAATTAAGGAAAACATTACCTAGTATCACCTTGCTTTCTGAGAATACAAATTTGACTAATGTTATCAAACCACTAATTCTCAGCGTTATTTTCAGACTGCAACAGACTGTGAAAATAAGTCACAGGTGTTCATCACTTGATATAATGTTTCTATTTTATTAGATGACAATACCTGTATTACTCACTGATGGCTCACTGTTTCAGATGAGATTTTTAAGAGAAACATTCTGTCTTGATGTGGAATGAGGCACAATCTGCCTCCCTGCCTCAGCTGTGACTATTGTGAAATTACCACAATATTTTGCAAATAATTATGGTGAGCAAGATGCTTCTGTATTCTCCCTTTGAATTTTAATATCAGATATCCTTAAAGTACCTCCTAATGACCAAAGCCATGTTGAGTTCTATGGTGGCAGGTGCTGAACAAAAACACAGCAAGTAAGTAGGCAATGTTGATCATTTCCAGATAAATTTTCTGGGGGGTTCCATCTGCTTTGTGTTGAATTCTAGAAGCATTTCCAAATATTGAACGAGTAATAGTTGTGCACATTTTATAACACAGTTTTGATAAATTGAGAAAATGCTATAAAAACAACAAAATTTCTCCAACCAAATAATATATCCTTTTACTACCCATCCCTGTGACAGCTGTCTAGGTAAATACTACTTTGGCATTTGGCATGACCTAAAGATCAACAAGAGTAAGCCTCCTTATTTTGCCCAAGTTTCAATCAATCTATACCTATTACAGATAGGATTACTTACCCAGAACTCCGTTAGGTGTGTTTTAGGTTGTCATTTAGTATTCCCTGTTGTTAACAAACTTTGCTACATTACACTTTTCAAAAATTACACACTGTTCTATAATTTCCTTGTGTTTTGATCTAAAATGGCATACTAGAACATTTGCAACCCATACAATAAAATCTTATTTGAATCATTAACAAGTTCGTATTGTTTCTAACATGAAATTTTTTTGAATCTTGACACTTACCTCTCCAAAAAGTTTGAATAATTATTTTTTCGCTCATAATAACCAAGTTTCCAATCCAGGTTTTGTTTCCAAACTAGAGGTACTAAAGGATTGTTGCCCAGCAGCCTTATTTTTCACAGAACTGTAAATTAATTCAGTAAATTATGGAAGGGAGGAAGGATATCAAACATAATCAAAAGCTGATTTGGGTCAATTTAATTGCTGGGTTGCTTTTCAGGTCAGTCCACCTTGTCTATGTCTCATCCCTACTCACCTTTGTCTGCTACCAGTAAAAACTGAAATCAATAGCTAAATACTTCAGTATAGTCAATAACTTTCTTAATGCTAATTACACCTAGAGACCATTGACTGCCTTCAAAATGTTGACAGCTCATGAATAAATCAATTTGACTTTTCCATTCATTCCCAGGAAGTTACGTCAGGAAAGTCTTTGGAGTCATTAATAACATTCTGCAAAACACTCAGATTTTTATCTTGCTACTTGGTCAGTACATACTGATCAAATTGAGATTCAGAAAGTTCTAGGCACTACCAGTGAATTAATTTCTCATTACATACATTAGTTTTTGTATGTCATTTGTTTTTATCATTTATTTACATAATTATGATATTTAGAGGTAAATTTTTTGTTAAGCAATAAGTATTTCAACAAAAAGAGGCAGCATTTCAGTTTACACTTTAATGAGCTGACATGATAAATTACATGTTCCAGTAATTAAATAAATTTCCCTATTACAGACTTAATATCATTTCATCACTTTTTGATTTGTGGCAATCATGAAGATAAATATCACCACCACTGGTTATAAATATTTATTGCACAATATCTCACACTTCTAGTTTGCTGGGGTTTGGCTGGTATAGAATTAATTTTCT
>VWYP01011212.1:0-19949 GCA_013400435.1 Pycnonotus jocosus
AGATATAAAACATTGATACATCTCTCACAATTAAAAGTAGAGAATTCGTCATATAAGCCTTACTCTGACAAACTCAGAATTAGTCAGAAAAAAATCAGAAGTAAGCAAATCCAGAATTTTTGATCTCTAAGGGAACTGCAGTGGGATGCGTGTGTGTACATGCACCCACTTGCTGAAGCCATGCAACACAATGGCTACTCCAGCACCAGTGCAGATTTAACTACTGACAAGCACCATCCTTTGCTGGCTTGTTTTGGACCCCATTTCTGACTAAAGGCTCTTAGCACCTGAGGAAGAGACATCTGAGGAATAGAGGTTTCTTCTCAGGCACTGATCTCTCTGCCCTTTAATCCCTCAGTGTCCAAGTGCTGAGTCACTCTGGAACTGCAAACAGAGTTGGGGTTCATTTTACACTGCAGCACATTCTTGACTTCAGATGAGCAACTTAAAACCAGCCACGACTGTGTAAGTCACTGTCAACACTTGGTTTCTTATTAGCACCTGTATGACATACAATAGAAAGGAGCATATAAGCATTCCCAAAAACCCAGAGTAAATCAGTGTAGCTCCAGTGAATACAAAATGCAGAACCAAAATGAATAACTTCAGGCTGGAGCAGCTGAGCAGTGCTCCTGTGACACCTTACTGCAACCAGACCACAGGAGTGATAAATTCTGGATGACAGGAATGAACATTGTGTGATTGGTTGCAGCAGCAACTCTTACATGTCACATCAAAGAAGGCACTTTCCTGTGCCCTTATTTAAACAGTAAAATTCAAGATCTAATGGTGAAATAAATGTATAGTCCTCTATTTAGTGCACTGTTATTAATGCTGTCCAAAAGGTACATCTATTCTAGTTAGTGAGGGAGGAGCCCAAAACTGTAGCATGTTTTCATTATAGAATACGTGGATAACACTAATCTTTTGCTTCTGACATTTCTTTGAAACAAAGTGAAAATAAGCAATATGACTTTGTATCTTACCCCACCATTCCACACCAAAACTCTTCAATTCAGCCCAATTCATTCCAAAACAAATTACTTTCATTTTGCTGTGATATATCACAGGTCAAACACAAACCAGAAGTGATGTAGTACTATATGTAGACTCTGAAATATAAGATCTAGATTCTTACAAACTCCTTTGTTTTTAGACAAAAAATTGACAAAATAATAAAACCCTATTCAGTATAAAATGGAAGAAGTTGGTTCTCCTCTTCCTCACTGCTACACTTTTTCCCTTGCCTATAAATGGCAAGTTTTAAGAAGTCTTCCCACATAGGCCAGCGAAGCTTCAGGTGACTTTACCATCAGGAGTGTGACACATTTCTGCACTAAAATTCTTATGTGACTGCATAGTCCAACTCTATGACCTCTTCATACACAGGTACTTGTTATCCTGAAAGGCTCTCTACCTTCACACATGCTAACAGTTCACCTATATTAAACTGTAAGGAACTTCACCCAATTTCAAAGTTAGATCTAACTTTGCAGTGAGTCCCGCATCGAGTGGGTGGCTGGAACAGATGTCCTTCAGAGAATTCTGCAACCTACATCTTCCTGGATTCTAATAGTTTCATAATTTTGATTTAGGTAAATGAAATATTCTTTCTGAGAAGGATACTGCCTGATGTAGCATGATGAGCTTACTGATCTTCAACTAAGAGCAGTTTTATGATAAGGTACCTAAGTGCTTTTGGATATGGGAAATTGTCTGATCGCCTGTTTACTTAAGTTTCTGTCCAATGTCAAGGGCATTAATAAAAATAAATAGCCTATTTCAATTATACCATAAAACAGCAAAAGAAAACAAGCATTTCTGGCAGACATCTGTGTAGCTAAATTTATTATGCTAAACCCAAAACTGCCACCTAACTGATTAAACTGATTAAAATCATTATTTTAATATTAAATCAGAAATCCCCTCATATCCAAAAACCTAACACTGATTATTCATGGGTAGAGGAAGAATCTGAAAGGGCTATTATTGTATGTCATCCCTATGTAACCAAGATTTTTTCTGAATGGTCTACAAATTATTTCGTTTATGAAACTTAAGTTTCCATGTACAAAATGAATTCTAAGAATGCTGAAAATAAACTTTATTTACTATACCTGTACTTGAACAGCTTTCTTTCCGCAAGAAATTAACTTTTCTCTCTCTCAGTACTGCAAAACTACACAACTCATCGCTTTGTTAAATTAGTTTGCAGAATTTATTAATGGCCCACATATACAAGTGGAATATAATGACATGAACACTATTTTAGATGTGTTTGCTTTTGTAATATACAGCTACTGTACAGAACTTATATTTCCAGCATTTTAATGTTTAAACTAACAATTTCTGTGAAGACAATGACTCAAAGACATGCACTAAAGTAATGCTACACCAATTAAGACACTGAAAAAGTCTTTTGACAAATTGAAAAGTGTAAAATTAAAGAAGCTATTACCAAATGCTGCATTTGTCTTTCTGAAGTACATTCTAGTAATACATGATTGCATCTATAGTGCCATTCTCAGGTGCTCAGACTATTAACTCTACTGAATGGTGTGCTGTTTATGAACTACTAGAAAAGTCCATTATAGTTTTGAATATTGCCATCAAACATCTTTCAAAAGGTGAAACATCAAGTGTTAGCATCTGGCTTTCAACCTAATGATATGGGAGAGAGTGAGAGAGACACAGAGAGAGACGGAGAGAACAAAATTCTATAAGGAAGCCGTACTGGGGAAAAACATAAAAAATACAGCAGGATTTCACCTTAAGATTTCAAGTATGCCCAGAAAAATATCAACAATACTTGAAACCATATTTAACATGCATTAGTCTGTCCTTAAAATCCTCCAATAGCAAAGACTGCTGAACTTCCCTAACAAACATCTCAAGTGCAAGTACTCTTATTACTAGAAAAACACTTTCTATTGGTTAATCATCTTGATACAATGCAGCTTACTTTTGGTTTGATCAGCTTTGAAGAACATTCTTTTCCTTCTGTGTAGCAACTTTTGTCTTTATCATCTTTACATTAATTTAGGCTTTTTAAACAGATTTCCCACCTTCACCAAATTAAAGAAATATTACCATTTTAAGCTATTTTTATTCATGTCTCCTGTGGTCTTCCTACCATCCAGTTCAGTTTGCTTTGGACCTTCTCTATTTACCAAAGCAGACAGGATATGCTAGCTGAGACTTTTCAAAGGGTGAGCTACTGCTCTTCTGAGTATTTGGGAGGAGTACTTCAATGCATTAAATGCAACACCTCTCTCTGTATGTATCAGGTTTGATCAGCTTGATCAATGTTCTCTGATCTGTGATCCAGAGTATTTAAAATACATAAAGTACTTAAAATACTTGAAGTACCCCAAAACGTCTTTTTTTAAAAGTCATTCTTATATCATAATCACACAAGCAACAGCGATTTGCCTTTTCCTTTCTGCACTGCATGCTTTTTGTGAATACTTTCTTATAATTCTCTTTTAAATTCTAGCACTGTACTCCCTCATATCCTACTGTCATCACCTGCAAATGTGGCCAAAGACTTTATTTCAGTACTAATACGCTAAAGCAAAAATTAACAAAAATATCGTAATACTGAATCCAGGAGAGCTGGAGTGGAACTCAGTGAGCTGAGTATCATTTGACAGTGAGTACAGGATAGCTGGTTTACTTTCCTAATCAGCTACGTATTTTATTGCAGCTTAATTAACAGAATCTCTAACTTATTTAAAGGAATGTCACACACACAAGTATTCTGAAAGTCTTACTAAAGCCAAGATAAGCCACATTTATCATTCTCTCCTATCCACAATACCTAAACCATTTTAGTTTAATGAATTATCATTAATCACAGTAAACATTACTTTTTCTTTTTTTTTCATAAACTCAGCTTTATGTATGGCCAAACATCTTTTCCCTCCCCCTGCTTACACAGCACTTTGCTACAACTCTTTACTTTCATAATACTGCAAAAGTGGTGAATAAACTTGGGTCTTTTCTTCCTAGAAAGGATTCACAGATCCTTAAAGACCAAATTCCTGCATTAGCATCTACTTCCTAGGGCAAATTTCTTTATTTTTAAGGTGTCTTCATGTGCCTTGCCAATACAGAATGATAAGCATTTCTGATAGTTCCAACAAAAAATTTAACTCTGAGATTCTCCCACCCCCTTTTTAAAACGAAACGACGTGTTAGACATCAGGTTAATTTTATTTAATATAATATTCAAACATGAAATGCCCTGGTAAGATATGACTCGTAGATAAGTATACATAAATTTGTATATTCTCCTATTACTTATTACAGCATTTAATTTCTTTTTTAAAGTTTAAAAAATACTTTCAAATGGAAATGTGTCTTGATAGATGACAAAACCCACCATATCTCAAGAAATTCAAAGATTATAGATAATAAAGTTACAAGTGTGATTCCTTTGAGCAGAATTTTTCCGAGCAAGTTCAAGCTGAAAACGATGAAGATGTCAACACTCTGACACTGTAGATTTAAGAACGGGATCTGTACCATTTGAAGATCAAAATACTATGTGTGCATCTACCAGGATATATACGGACGGAGACGAAGATCTCAGCTGTCACGCTGTGTGATCAGTTCTTCATTCCTTTCCCAACTTACAAAACAACTTCGTGTTTATATTGGGAGGAGATAAGCTTGTCCTGAACATTGCCAGAGAAGTAAGCCAAATGAAACAAATGCCTGCACATATTCAATTTTTTCTTATTTTTTAAAAAAAAATTATCAGAAAGAAGTATAGGTATAGTTCTATTCACTCAAGTGTCTGGAGTCAGAAACAATTAGTTCATACTAATAAGCATAAAATCAATTTTTCCATGGCAAATCTATTCCTTCAGAATAGTAAGTCTCAAGTGTTTTACAGGTCTCATTATCACTGAACATTTATTTTTTTTAGGAAACAATCCTTTTTACAGTAAGGTCTATGTACAACACAGTGTTCTATATAGAAATGTTCTTATTAAACTGTATATAAGTAGAGTGACAGGCAGATGGCAAACTTGCTTATTTCTTTCAGTATCACCATAGAGGAACACACAACATTTAAGTCCCACAGGCTTCTGTCACTCTTCAATGAATCCAAGCATTGTACAACATCATTTGCCAACGAAGCACAGGGGAAAGAGACATTACTTAATAGGACAATCCTGACAAGACATTTATCCGGGATTTTTCAATGATGCACATACAAAATGTTCCTGGATAGTGCAAAAAAATGCAGGCAAATTAACTACCTTGTCAGTCCAAATAACAAACCAATCAATTACATTCTATCCAAGCCTGACAAGCAAACTCAATGTTTTGTCATAATAAGCTTATAGTTGAGACAAGGTAGCTGTTCTCCTTTACTTTAGGTATTCTACAGAGAGCTTTATCCACATTTAAAAATCCTATTATAAAAGGTTTCCACGATTGCCTCCGAGGATGAGTTGTGGCAGAGTTGTGTCTCATGAAGGGTATCTACACAGTAAAGTGATAAGAAAAAAATATTAACATTGAAAGATCATAGCAGCTCTCCTCTGTCTTATGAAACATTTTAACATCACACTAAATTTAAGCAACGCGTATGCTCAGATCCAAATACTTAGACACCCACATCAAATTTTCAAGAGTCTCTAAGTGTCAAAACATTAAACTGATTTAAGTATAGCATCCTTGTAACTCTTATAAACTTTTTCTCAATACAGCTCAAAGAACAAAGGCAGTCCACCACAAGACAGAGAAGATTTTTTTTTTTAATCATAAAAACAACAATTTTATCCAAGTAGGCTTGATTGTGAAGCTAGCATTTTATTCAGATTTGCAACCCACAGAAATGCAGCTATGAGACTAACTACAAGCACAAACAAACACGGGTACCATGTTATAATCTTAAAACATGTTTGTTTTATAGAATAGCATTTGAAAGAAAACAAGTCTTAGGATTTAGGAAAGACTAAGTAAGGGAGGGTTTCTTTCAAAATGCATTTTAATAATTCAGTATATAAAAGGCTTCTGAAAAAATGTCTTTGAGCCAATAATTACAAAGCCTTCACAGCTTTTTCTTTTCCTACTTGTACTTCCTGTGTTTTGACACTCATAACATACATACTTTTCAAGAATGCTTTTAAAAAAAACGACACAATTTTAAAGAGCTGGTTCTCTACACTTAAACTCTTTAAAGTACTTGCCATACAGCAAAAAAAGTATCTTAGAGCAATGTGAGATTTTAATTAGGAAAACATCTATGTTGTCCGTAAGATGAGCATATGCATTTTGAATTGAAGATCAATAAAAAGTCTCCATCACCACATTTGATGGTTTTACTTTTTTTAAAATCTGAAATGCATTTAAGTAGAATTGTAAATAAAAAAGAAACTGCTGACTTACTTTGATAAAATATAACAGTCTGATGAACAGGAGCCATTTTGTTGCCGCATGTTCAAACAAAATTTCTTTGCAGCCAAATTTTATTTTTGAATATAAGGATTTTGAGTATAAGGATTTTGAGTATAAGAATTAGAGGGACAGCAAGAAGTACCATATGTAAATCCACTTCCAATTCTCACTTCATCTCTTACTTCAGACACGATTAAAATTTTAAATTGGGTGTCCTGAACTGCAATTCTACAGTGCAATTTTGAACTTTCTAAAAAAACTGAAGAAAAGCTTAGCTGTAAGACAGAAATACTTTTCATAGTTATCTCATTACAATCCCCTTCCCTTACTGAGTGCAACTAGTTTTGCTCTGACAGCCTCAGTGGGTGAGGTTGACATAGGTGCACACTGAAATGCAGAAACTTGAAGGGTAGCATCAGAAACAACCAAGATAAACTGAAGGTCTCTGTGCCACCTCTACCCTCTCACAGGAGTGTCAGTAGCTACAACTGTACCATTTCAGTCAGTTCATCAGAATGTGACAGGCTGTCCCATCTGGGCTAACAAGGTCTGGGTAGAAATACAGCAACCCGTATTTTGAACACAAGGGATTTGATTTGGGTTTCTCAAAATGAGTGAATGAGTATGCAAATACGTGTATACACACACATACATGTATGTGTATCTACATACAACTGTACTTATATAAAAATTTCTATTTATAAATTATTTTTACATCAAAATTTTATCCATGTAAACATGTTTTTATATACAAAACCAACTTCACAGCTGAACCAATAAAATAACCAATTAAATTTTAATAAGCTCATAAATCAAAGTAATTAAGTACCAACAAGGTTCTCGGAGGAAATGTGTAACTAGAGAAAAGATGCTAATATTTTGTAGCAATTTAGGTAAGGCTGTAAGAACACAGACATCAAGTAGAAAGTATAAGTAACCTACATTTGCACTAGTTATTCCTATAATATTTCTTTATATTGCATTTTTATTGGTAACAACATATCAAGAAATTTAAAAGGATACTAGAATATTTACTCATATATTAAAGGGAAATTACTTTTTTAATGGTTGGACAATTTTTCCATTTCTACTTTATTAAAAATTTAACTTGACATCATTTAATTTACACATTTTAGGGTTATCTTCACCCTCTCATGTTTGAAATATTATTAATTAAGGAATCACTGCTGGCTTTGTTTAATCAAGTGAAAGTTTTGTTAATTTTTTTTTTGTTGTTCTAGCAAGTGAAAGATTGGTAAAAGACAAAGGAATATGAATGTATAAATACAATAGCTTGTAATTACTGTAGTTAATTTTATTATTGTAATACAATAGCAAACTCATCTGATAACTGACTACTGGCCTGAGACCACCTGCATTAATGACATTTCTCCTGCTCTAGTCCTTCCTTCTGCTCCTCTTCCATCCCTACATACCATTTGCCAACCCTTCTTCAACCAAAGAACTGCTCCCATTCCTGTACATCCATTAAAATTTCCACTGACTGAAGTACCTAGAGTTGTCTGCAATAGCTGAACTTTTATTTACAGCCTCATTTAGGAAAAGGATTTAGTGAGCACAGAAATCCGAAATAAGGATGGTGAGCAAAACTGAACATATTTCCTCTCTTACCATAGATGCACAAACATTAAGAAAGAAAAAAAACACCACAGGTAATGCCAAAATAGATGATTTGAACAGGAAGGTTCTCAACTGCATATTTGGTACTTAAGAATAGTTATTCACTCCTAGCTCTCTTTTGAGCCAGGACAAAAAGTAATTATAAAAGCACTTTCCTTCAAATTTTGGTACTGAGAGGGAGAAACACACCAACCTCCCTCCTCCCTAACCTCACATGGGTGTCATCTGCTTCCTTCACTTAAGTATTATGTATTATCGACTTAAAAATATTATTAGGTTGGTGTCTACGAATATGTGCAGATTTCCTTTTCAAAAGGCTTTATAGGACAAGAAACTCCACAAATTATTTCAATACTTTCTACTCTTCATCTGTTTAACAGACACGGAAAATTGAAAACCACAGACAAATGTAATGCTTATGTCAGCAGTTTTGATCCTGGTTCTTTTTTTAGCAATTTTAATACTTGCCTTCATCAGGTTAAATAGCTGTTGTATGAGCAATGTTGCTGGCTGCTAACTGGCCACAATTAAAAATACATTTTCAACCACAATGTAAAATCCATTGATCTTCAAGGATCTGACAGCAAAAAGCTGCTTCAGTGTACCTTACCAACTCTGAAAAATTAGGACTCTCCCACCAGGTTAAGTCTGCTAAGCCTAAAGAGGAATTTGGGGTATTTGCAAATAACTTTAATGAGGTAAAGATGATACATAATATGCATTTTTAAAACTCACGCTGCTCAAGGTACATCTCATCTCAGAAATTAATCTGTACCCAACAGCTCTATTAAGTGGGTCAGAGTTACTGAGCTCTTTAGAGGGAAGAAAAAACCCAAACCAGACTCCAAAAACAATGATGAGCAATGTGTCTTCTAGACATTGCTAATTACTTCAATTTTCTTAGTATTGATCAGGTATAAATATTAACAAATGCTTCCTGAAGGTTACAGATATGTATCTGCTAATATACACACTGATTAGCCTGTAAAAAAGTTATCTGAGGGACAAAAGATCACAGCATCTGAGGTACCACTGGAACAGAAGAGCTCTGCTTTATCTTAGTAACTGTCACATGGGAACATAAATAACGACATTTAGAGCTGGTCACTGCATAAATATGTTGACTGTCTTGATTTACAGAATTTTGTTCTCCAAGTATTACTATGCCCACTTCAAAACAAGAACACATTTTCCAACTACTTCAGAGGAAAATTATACTTTTAGTACTGAATGAAAGCATTTCACAGATGATACCAATTATTTTATTTAATCTTTTGTATAGGGTATGTAATTTTCCTTCATTCTGTACTGTCTTTGTGAATACAACCTTCTGAGAACCCACAAAAAATATCCAGTCAATATACTCAATACTCTCCATGAAATCCAGCTTTCTCTTTTAAATGACTGCATTTACAGACCTTGTCACAACAAGGTCCCTGATGTTATCTAAGCAATTTCAAGATACTTTAATCATTGGCAAAACTCAGTGACTTGACAAGAGAAATTTGGGCCAGAAGACTTCAGTGGCTTGAAAGGGAGGTTATTGAATGATGTAATTTCATTTGGAGGGGACTGATTCCAATTGATCTGTTTTTGCAATGCGTATCTTGCCTCTGCAGCTGCCTCTATCTGATTCAGTGCTTAACTGCAAGGAGTGACTATTCCTTTCCACTTAAAGTGAAACTCTTCCTTCCTCCTGCTATCATTTTGAATGAGCATGAGGAGCCCATTTTCAATATAATCTCTCTACTCAGTGCAAAAAAAAAAAAAAAAGGCATTAAATTGAATGCCAACCCATGAATTCAACTGAGTCTTGTGACTGTCACCATATGTATTATGTAAGTAGAAAAACAGATCATAGAGCATTATGTTCATCATCATTATTATTATGAACTGAAAATATTGAGTTAGGGTTTGTATAATGCAACGGCGTATGGCAGTACAAAATAATTCTCAATCCCAACTGCACAATACCATGTGATCTACACTGCATTAGACTGTACTTATTTTCAGTTGAATACTTACATTCAAAAGAAAAAAAAACCTGCTTGGTATGCAATAAGCATAATAATTAATATTTGGTTACTATATTATAGTAATAATATAGTGATATATGATATCACATATGATTTATGAAATCAAGTCTTCCCATACAAGTATATTTTTCTATAGTTTTAACAGAAAACAAGTACCATTAGAAACCTCACAATTTAAGTTAATTTTAAACTGTATAGAACCTATGGAGGAAAAAAAGCCATGCATAGGTCATTACAAAGCTTTGAGAGGAGTATTGATGAATAATGTAATCATCATTCTATGTTAATGAAACTGAACCAGAATGTGGCTGATGGGTCAACTAAGTTGCCCTTTACTCATCCTGCTTTAGTCTTATGCTGTCTGTGCACACAAAACATGCTTGACTAACAAAACACGTGACTTTTTAGACATAACTGTGAGCTTTCCTGATAATTTAATGAGCAACGAAAATGGAGTTAAAAATCAGCTGCCAATCCTTCACTGCCTTCCCAACTTTTTGTATCACAAGAGATTAGAGTTCTGCTCAATTTCACTTTTTATGTCTAATCTATATACTTTCAGATTTTAAGAGCTTTCAGGTGTCTAGCAGCAGCAGCAGCAACATTCGGGCCACTCTGAAGCAACGTGCACACCAGACACGCCTGCAGAAACACTTCCAGAGAAAACACGACTGACTCTCAGCACCGATCACTTTGCCTGCCTGACCACAGGGCTTCAGCTCTGTTTACAGTCACTGATACAGAGTATCATCTCTGTAAAATTACCTGTTCCAAAGGTAAGCAATTATGACTTCATCTATCAGTAAACTCAAAATCATGAACACAATAAAAATATCTACATTTTATATATTACACACATTGTATTGAGTACTATCACTCACTGTAACTGTTTCAATTAATGTGGTAACTGTGACCCCTTCTTAAGTACTGTATATATACACTAGCATACCATTAATCTTACAGGTCAACTATTTTATTGGAAATAAAAATCAAAACTTTCTTCAAATACACAATTTGCTTATTATTCCTATTATTTATAGAGTATACTTTGAGAAACATTTTAACTAGCAGAGCCATATTATAATTGGCTATATTAAAATTATAATATTGATTTGAAATAAAAAACCTGAATGGATTCTTTTAAAATAAAAAAACGGTGTGAGGGCTATTTTTTCCATTTCAGTATATAAAATAATGTGTAAAGTTGTTATTATATAATACTATTATAATTGTTTTATTTTTACAGAAAAGTAGATTAAGTAATTTATTGTGCTGCCTCTTTATCAGTGGGTATGGATGAATTCTGACAGAAAAATCCAAATTTCACTTCAAGTTTCACTGTTTCAGTTTCAACACTGGACAGTCAATACCAAAGACACTGGACTGCACAGGTTTCATACTGTTTTTAGTGAAAATACAGGCCTAAGCCTTTAAGTTAGCCATCAGTTATTGATACTTTAATGATATCTGTGAAGCATTTAGAACCTTCTGTGTGACTTCAATGTGTTAAAATCTAAGCATGACTATCACAAACAGTACAAAACAAGGCAAAGTAGGAACTCTGGTTTCTTGCTCTGCTGCTCTACCAAGCACAAATCTAAAACACAAATTCAGAGCTAGGAGATGGGCTTTTTTTTCCTCCTTTCAAAGTAAATTATTCATCAAGATATTTATAAGGGTTTTTTCCTCTCAAGATTCCCAGTCAGAGGTACCTTAAAACTATACCAGTTCTATTGTAAGACATTCAAAAGTCTCTACAGGATCACAGGGAATCTCTTCATCAAGCTGCTGTACATCACAGTCCAGGTTAAAATCTGTGATGCATTTGCTCCGATGCTTGAGAAATCAATTATGATCCAGTTTTATTAATAAATTAGATTGAAAATATTAATGGCACTAATGACACTTTATGTCTTATTGGAACATTGAGTCCAGAAAATAAAGTGAGGTGTAAGTACAATCTCTTACCACTGCTATGGCTTAAAATTACAGAAGAATTTACTGCTTCTCCATAAGGAAAACCACAAAAAGCTGTATCACAGTTTTGGAAGAACAAACATTGGCTTGTCAAAGACAATGCTAGGCTGAATCCTGCAGGAAGCTGTCATGAAAGGGAAGGTTGCCAAGTGAAAGAGGTATGATTTTTAAAAGAAAATCTACTCAGAGTTCAGAGAAATAAAGCAGAAGGGGCTATGTACGTGACGCCTTTGAGCTCAATACACCAGCAAGCATGGTTAAAGCTTGGCCTCAGACCTCCATGCCTACCAGTGTGACACAGGATAGACGAGGATAGCCAACAGCAGGAATGTGGCAAGTACGGGTCTGGTCCATTTGGATATATTCCAGTTCATAGGAATTATCCAATGCTTTTGCAACGGATGTTTGTTATCTCTGTCAGACTCCTGTGTAAGATCTAAGAAACATCATTACAGCCAAGGCAGGACTCTGGAAACTGAAAAATGCTAAGATGAGCTCATCTTAAACTGGTGAGATATGCACAATAAAAAAGGATAATAAGTAGTACCTAGGAAATCATGGACTGGTCAGCCCTGTCCCTGTACTGGTGAAGATCAAGGGATCTACTGTCAAATACATGAAAGTAACTGAGAGCACTTAGCAAAGATTTAATAAGGATAGAGAGGTTGCTCATATTTGAAATGACCAATGACATGCTCTGTGTAAGAGGGAAGAGCAATGGTTGCAACACACCAAAAGGTGTCCATCGTAAGGTTTTTTTGTCAGCCTGGTACAGTGTTTTCCTTATCAAGTTAAAAACAAGGCTAGATGAATAGGTTGAAAGCCAGCTGGAGTCAAAAGGCAGAAGACAATAGCTTGAGCTCTAGATGCTGTCCAGTAACAAAGTACCCCAGGAAGCCAGGGGGAGAGAACTGGTTCATCAGGCACAGCATCACCAGTCAGGCAAGGGAGGGGATTGTCCTGCCCTGCTCTGCACTGGGGCAGCCTCACCTCCAGTGCTGGGGATACTTTTGGGTGCCACAATTCATAAGAAAGACATTAAACTATTAGAGAGTGTCCAAAAGAAAGGCAATGAAGATGGTGAAGGCCTGGAGGGGAAGTCATATAAGAAGTGCCTGAGGTCACTTGGTCTGTTCAGCCTGGAGAAGAAGAGACTGAGTGGAGACCTCACTGCAGTTACAACTTCCTCATGAGGGGAAGAGGAGGGACAGGTATCGATCTCCTCTCTGTGGTGACTTGTAACAAAACCCAAGGGAATGGCCAGAAATTGTGTCAGGGGAGGTTAAATTACATATCAGAAAAACATCCTTCACCCAGTGGGTAGCTGGGTTCTGGAACAGGCTCCCCAGGGAAATGGTCACAGCACCAAACCTGGCAGAGTTCAAGAAGTGTGGACAATGGTGTGGCTCTTGGGGATGGTCCTGTCCAGTGCTGGGATTGGACTCAATGATCCTTGAGATTCCCTTCCAACTCAGCACATTCTGTGATTCTTTGATTTTGGGGCTGACAGTGCTACCAAACTCTTCTTAGCTGAGAGAGGGAGGGCTCTCACCACAAGGGCTCACAGCCACAACCTGCAGCTTAGGAGGTTTAGAGGGGACATCAGCAGATGCTTTTTCAGTACAAGGAATTGTGCAGTGAGCTCAGGGGTACTTATGCCTCAGCTCTGTGGGAACAAACAAATAAGAAGCTATGATAATTTCTTCTTGACATTCTAAAAGTTTTCATTTCCAGTATTAGAAAGCATTACCAATTCCTGTGGTCAGGACGGGAAGCCACGATGCTGAATAAAATCCTGTGATGCCCACTGTGTGGGTAAGCAGTGGATTTCTGTTAGCTATAAGGGATAAGAAATTTCCTTCCCAGCCCTCTTACAGGCAGTATCTGACTGAATGTAGAGTCAAGAGTGTACTATAAGAGGTGTCCGAGACTGATTTATAATCAGTCTTGTTGTGCATAAATAGTGAAATATGCCATTGATGCCACCTTAAAATTCAATGGTATTACTCATACTAAAGGCTCATACTTTTTAGTACATACTTTTTAATACATACTTTTTAATACATAAAAGTATTACTCATACTTTTTTCTTAAGACTGACAGGTGATTTCATATTCTCCTGAAACCTAGACACTATAAACATTTCACCAAATAAAAGCCAGAAGAGGTTACACATGTAAGTTTTCTAAGTGGAATCATATGTAAAGCATTTTGGTAGCCATCAAAAAAAAAAAACCCAAACAAATAACCAAAATGAAAACAAAGCAAAAAAACAACCGGAACAAAAAGCGAAAACACCCACAGAAAACTAGTATTATTCATTTATATTTACAACTCCACGATAAAAAGCTTTACACATGAAGTGGCCTAAAGAAAAAATTCACAGATGTGCTTACAAAAAGTAAGAAAACAAAAGTAGGGAAAATACAATGCATTCACTTGAACAGTTCATACAAATACCTGTATTTTAAAATAAGCATCTTAACACTGGATTTTTTTTTTAATGGCCATAAAGTTTCTCAAGTTGACTGACAGATGTAGAAAAGCTTAACTTACAAAGCAAACATTTGATATATTCCATTATGATTTCATAGTTAATTTTCAGTCTTCAGTATTAAAACTTTCTAAAAAGATAACAGGTCTCTAAGTGGAAATAGAGTATTTCTGAAATGCACAAAAAAAGGAATTATGATTTTCTTTCAAACTAGTCCTGAAGCATGCAAAATTTAGTAATAGCTTTTTCAAAAGAAGCCAGAAGATAACCCATAGGTATAAACAATGGACACATGTGTATTGTATCATGATCAAACTATATACTAAAAGCATTGTACAGCACTTCTGAAAAGGAATATTTAGACAATATCCTTAGAACAACATTTGTTATAACACAGTTTGTCTATACCATGGCTGAATGCATGCAAATAAAATTCAGACATAATACATAAATATTAAAAACACTGACAACGATATATTGTATTATATAAAAAAATCTATAAAATAATAGCATTTAAGACCATGCTGAAAGTTTGGGAACAGTGTACTCAGAAGATGTTCTATTTGTGAAACTCTGAGCTAAATATTAAATAAATCACTTCCAAAAGAACTACAAAAGTTCAGTGAAATCAAATACCATGATGTCCCTTGTAACATGCTCACTTAAGATTTTTCTCAAATAAAAAGGACCCTCAAGAAAATTATTTCATCATGACAAAAAATGAAAGTCAGGTAAAAGACTATACAGATTTTTTGTAATGTCATTACCACACAACTGTATTCTTGAATATTACTTTCAGCAGGTACATCAATAACCTAGTCAAGATAGAGCATGAAGTTTATTTCAACTAAATCAAGAGATAAAACTACCTTTGTAGATAGGAAAATAATCTTTTGTTTAGAAATACATATTCTCATTATATTATGTCTTCGTAGTAAAATCTGTATTTTAAACAAACCTAAACCAAATGAAACCAGTAGGAAGAAGGAATGTCTCACCCTGTAGGATGCTGGGCATAAGGTGAATCAAGTTATTCCATTTGATATTAAATGTTACCATTTTCCTGAACTTTCATTACTGTTGTTGTTGGGCACTTTTGGTCACATGAGTAACACTGGTTCCCTCTAAAAAATGCCAGACCTTTAGTCCAGGCAGAAATCAAATAACTTTTAAAAGCAGTTAAAAGCAGACATAAATGCATTTCAAACAATTTATCTGTATCAATTTCTGTCTTCAAAAGTTGAATTGGGAGAAAAATATGAAATAGAACAGTATTGTTTATCATCTTGCATGACTTTGGAACTACAGAGTAGATTCAGCCTTTTGTCTCATTAGTGGTCATAGTCATTCTGAAATGCTCTTGTTGCCCCATATTACTTTCTCTATTTTTTCCTCTCCAGAAGAAAATAACACAGAATGTGAATCTATCAACCCATTAGAATGACAGGCAGACAAAAGGTAAAAATGATGGATACAAAGAAGTTGAAGAACTTGATTTCACAATCAAGTGATGTGCAAACTGCAAAGTGATGGAATCTGTGACTGCAATTTACTGATTTCTGAAATCCCTCTTTTCCTACTCATTTTTGGAGAACAGAAGAAAACAGAGAAAAATTAAAATATTCTAAACTACTTGATTATCTATTTTTAGTAACAGGTCAAGATAGATGAATTACAGCATGTAACATCAAGGAAAATATCTAACAAAACATGGAACTTCAGAAAGAAACTCCTTTTTTATGAAGGGTTGCTGATTAATTAAGTCATATACCAACATTTTTCTGCATATAGAATAAAGAGTTTTAAAGTATGCAAAATAAATACACTGGAACTGTAACTACATAAATAATGTTAATTATGCTTTAGCATAGGTTTTTTTCATTCATGTTTACCATTGATACTTTTTTCTTTTTTAATAAATACTTCTTTGCTACTTTTGTAAAGCTTTTGATTAACCAGTAAAAAACCCTGTTATTTTGCAACCATAATAAATATCTTCTGCTACCTATAACAAGGAAGTAGCTGATTACTAAGATGTCATTTTCCAGTTGCCCACTCCCCATTTCAGCGTCTTTGACTTGTCTTGACCACAGCCGACTTCTCATTTTCACTCAAGATTCCTATCCACAACTACCCCTCCCTGGTTCTTTAAACAATTTCAGTATCCCCTCTCCTCTGACTATTATCCACCTGGTTTTCTTCTTTCAGTGTCTTTCTCTAATCAGCCCAACTGTGCTCAAGTCCTGAAGCTTGAATAGTCTGGATTTTGCTGCCTCTGCACACTATTTAAATTCTATTTTTTTACATTTACCATCCAAACTCAGGTCCTTCTCCAGTCCTAGTCCCACCACAACTCCCATACTGGGCTGCACCAGACAATCAGAGATCTAAGGTTTGTCTGTCTGTAACTCAAGGCCCTGTTTCATACAGCACATCTGCAAGATTTTGGCTTAGCTTTACTTAAGAAACAAGTGTATAGTACAAATGCTAAACTCTGGTAGATGTCTGTTGATATGAAATGGTACAGAATAGCGACTCAAGATAAAAAAAACAAAACAAAACAAAAACAAAAAAACCCATAAACTTTCTGAGAAAACAGTGGAGAATCCAAGGACAGCAATTAAACTAGGTAAGGATGAGCCTGAGAAGCAGCGGAGGCTGAAAGATCTTTACCTTACCAAAGACTGCCCGAGAAGCAAACACACATCAGACATCAGCACTGACTGGGGCTAAGCCTAGCAAAATGCTGCTCCTCACCCCAAGTGATTATGATTGCTGTGGATTCTTCAGGTCTGCATATCCTGCTCACATCTCTCTATGAATGACAAAAGATGACCCAGAAAAAGGGAAGTCACACATCTCTTCACACTCACTGCCCCATCTTACTCCTCTTACTCTGCTCTCTCATCTAGTGCAGCATTACCAGTCATTGATACTGTCCTTAACATGTTTCTTCTCAATCCACATTTCTGTTCCCTGCAAGTCTTGTAGCAACTCCAATGGTAGGGATAAATGCACTCAAATATCCCACAGAACTCTAAGCACAGTGACAAATGATCTAAAACATGCCATACAATGACTCTGATAGTTATGAGGAAACTACTTCTCTCACAATATCCTGCAAAGCTTCCTTTTCCCAAGATTTCATCAAATTGACATGAATAAATTTCTCCTCTGTCATTGGGAAAGAAAGGGAGGTCTATGTCAAAATTCAATTTACTGATCAAACACTTCAATTCACTTTTCTTCTTAAAGGTATGGAGTGAGGGACACCTGGGCAAGACAGTACACTTACTCAGATCTCACCTTAAAAATTTTGCCTGAAAATATCCAGCCTAAAAGCTACACAGGAGACATGAAGAATTCTGAATCCAAATGATTAAAGTTTTACAAGTTTTA
Organism: Pycnonotus jocosus; assembly: GCA_013400435.1. Taxonomy (NCBI): domain Eukaryota; kingdom Metazoa; phylum Chordata; class Aves; order Passeriformes; family Pycnonotidae; genus Pycnonotus; species Pycnonotus jocosus. Next base: position 17,962 of record VWYP01011212.1, read on the forward strand.
CAATAAGAAACTGAAAATGGGGTCTGGTACCACAATTACTACCACTGCCCAGTGTAGCTAACTTTCATCTGTATCAATGGCTGTTAAAAAATTCTAGAGAGTAAGCCTTGATAATTTCCAGTCACAAACATTTTGCTTGATCATTTCTCCTTTTGCTGCTGTGAGTCAGTATTTCATAACATAGTCATTGTATAGAATACTGTATAGAATACACATAATCCATCATTCTTGATGAAATGGAGTGGTTAGATTTCCCTAATTCAGAAACAAAAATCATAGAATATATTTGAAATAAATGAATTGAAGCTAACATTCTAAAAGAACCAAATTTTCATAAGAAAGTGCTCCTGAAAAAAAAGCAGGCATTTTTTAGCTCAATCACTCATCAACGACTTCTCTAAATAATTCCACATTTTCTGTTGTTGACATAGACACAGAAAGTCTCAAATACAATGACCAACAGAACATTAAGCACTGTTACTTCCCAAAGGCCTGGTGGCCAAGACAGAAGGAAACCTTTTGCCTGTTTGAACAATGAAAATTGAATATATGTCTCACAAAACAGTAAAATTAAAGATAACATGTAACACTCTACACTGACAATTCTGGGGCTGGCAGAAAACAAATACAGTCAAGCTACTGAAAAAGAAAATTGCAGCAATATTAAATATTTTTCCTTTTCTTCAACTTATTCATTAAATGTATGTATTAAGCTCATTGTCAATTCACAAATTTCGCTTATGGTGACTAGAGTGATGTTTTGAACGTTGTCACTTTAACTTATAAAATCTACCAGCTTCACATGAACTTTTCTACATGTCACTGTCAGAGGAAACCTACTTCAAAAATTTGTAACATGGATTAATCTATACTGAAAATACTGTGCTGCTTTATTTCAGAACTTTATCAGTCTTCATAATGAAAAAGTTAATTATCCACCCATAGATGTGGTTTAATACAAATTTAAATGCAAAAATGAAGGAAGCATGGCAATTTTTTATTTTCTGGGGTTGGCAGAATTGGCAAAGAGACCGTTCACAGTTGAGTTTTGTGAGTTTTTAGGTGTCTTGGTCTTCTGCCAGGTTAGGTGATACAGCTCTTTTAGTGCAGTTTGACAGGTGGCCCCTGAAATTTATTATTGGGGTGATATTTCAATGTAGTGAATTTAGATATGCATTTAAAAAAAATGCACTTTTCAAAGAGAGCAGAGGAAATGATTGGAACTGTGGATGTCTTATCTGAACTCACATAGTGGAACCTCCCATCAAGATGTAACTTCCAGTGGAAAACTGCAAGCACTAGCACTGATAATGCTCCAGAATGTTGCTCAATGAATTCACCTTTTAAACTACAACTACAAACTACAGCTATGACATGGCTTTCCTAAGACATTAATTTATTAAGCAAAATTACTTTTTTTGTTCTTTGGTAGTGTTCTTAATGATTTACTATATTGACTACAGGATGACATTTCTTTTATAATAAACAAAATTTTACCTGTTAGATACAATGTATTTTTTAAAATTGTTTACTTTTAAGAACAATAAATATACTTTTGCTTTTGACTCAGCACTGATGGAACCACACCAAAAACACTGCATCCAATTCTGGGCTCCTCAGGACAAAAAACATAATGGAGATATTGGAGTAAGTCCAACAAAGGGACTATGAAGATGACTGGCTGGAGTATCTGCCATACAAGAATAGGCTAAGGCAGGGGATTATTTAGTCTGGAGAAGAGAAGACTCAGTGAGAATCTTCTCAGTGTGTTAATACCTGTAAGGGGAAGGAAAGACAGCCAAGACTTCTTAGTGGTGCCAAGAGAAAGGACAAGAGGCAAGAGGCAAAAAATTAAATAAAGGGCATTGTTAAATATAAGAATTTTTTTTTTTTTTTCACTCTGAGGAGGAATGGGCAACAGAACAAGCTGTCCAGAGAGGCTGCAGAGACTTCATCCTTGGAGATATTCAAAACCCAACCAGACACTG
>VWYP01011225.1:0-17645 GCA_013400435.1 Pycnonotus jocosus
GAGTAACCTGGCTTTGCCTAGATCCTGGTCTTGTATTCCACAGTACGCATGTTTTCCCAACCCTGTATTTAAAAGCTGTGTATTTTTAGTGCTACCACAAATATGTTAAGCTGCTATGAGTTACATTCTTTAAATCCAGCCATGGAGAATCATGAAGTCATTCAACTTGAGACCTCTGGAGGCCACCTAGTCCAAACCCCCCTTTAAAACAGGTCCAATTAAATTAAATTTCTTGAGGCCTTGTGTGGTTGAGTTTCAAATATTTCCAAGAACAGAGGATTCAAAGCCACACTGGGCTGACCACCACCATGGTAAAAAATGTTTTCCTTCCATCTAATTAAAAGTTACACCATTTATTCTTGCCCTTCCATTAAGTGTCTCTGGAAAAAAGACTGGCTTGATCTTCCCTATATCCTCACATTAGATAGTCATAGACAATCACCCAATCTCAGAATGACAGAATTGATTCTTTTGCTAAACATCCCATGAAACCATCTAATCCAACACCCTTCCTCACACAGGGTCAGCTAGAACTTGTTACTCAGGATGATGCCTAGTTGCTCATTGAATGTCCTAACCTTTCTGGGCAGCATGTTTGACCAGCCTCACAGCAGAACAGTATTTTCTTGTGTTCAGATGGAATTTCACAGTTTTCAATTTGTGCCAATTGCCTCTTGTCTCTGAGCACCACTGAAAAGAGCCTGGCATTGTAGCCTTCATTCCAGCTCCTCAGGTATTTAAACAGCTGGGTAAGACACCCCCAAGCCTCTCTTCTCCAGGCTGAGCAGCCTCAGCTCTTCCAGGCTTTCCTCATATGGAAGAGGCTCCAGTCCCCTCCAGTCATCCTCGTGGTCCTTCACTGGGTTGATCCAGTAAGTCCTTCTTGGTTTTGGATTGGGGAACTCATGGCAGGACACAGTGCTCCAGGCATGGCTTCGGTGCTGAGTGAAGACAAAAGACCACCTCCCTCCACATACTTTCAATTCCCTTCCTAATGTGGCCTAGGAGGCAATTGGCTGCCCTTGCCATCAACTTGAATCACTGTCTCATGGTCAGCTTGTTGTTCACCAAGACCCTCAAATCCTTCTCTGCAGGGCTGTTCTTTAGTCAGCCAGGCCACAGCATGTAACAAACAATGCTGTGTGTTATTCCTCCCCAGAGGCAGACCTCTGCATTCATCCTTGTTGATCTCTAAGAGATTTCTTGCAGACATCCTTTTTCTGTCTGTCCAAGACCCTCTGAATCTTACCTTATCTCTGACCTACAATCACCTTATAGATCAGCTAGTCCTTTTAGTGGTGTAGTGTGTACTGGCTGAAGATGTACTCATGGTCATGGGTGAAGATGTTTAGCAGTGCTGGTCCCAACACTGACCCCTTGGATACACCACTAATGACTTGCCTCTAAACCAGTGATCACAACGCTCTGGGCCTGGCAGGTTTTAATCCACCTCATTGTATGTTTATTTAACCTGTATTTTGAAAGCTGTTCTGTGAGGCTGTTAGGGGAGCCAGTGGCACAAGTCTTACTGAAGTTGAGGTAAATAAATTCCACTGTTCTCCCATCATCCACCACAACAGTTACATCATTCACATTGTGGAAAGTTATCAGATTAGTTAAGCGTGGCTTCCTCTTTGTAAATCCATGGTGACTATTCCTGACTATTGCTGACTACCATGTTGTACTTCACCTGTTTGGAAAAATGGCTTACAGGATTAGTTGTTCCTTTATCCTCCCAGAGACTGTGGTAAAGCTGGTCTGCTATGGAACCCTTGATCTTCAAGTTGCCATTCTTGAAGATAGGAGTAACTTTTTTTTTTTCCTCCNTGGGAGCTGAAGTTTCTCTGTGTCTTGTGGATTTCTCTACCATTTGAAGGAGACCAATAAAAGGGTGGGGAGGGAATTTGGTACAAACAAAATCAACCAAATAAAACCCCAACCTGCAATCCAAAAAATTCAAGCAAGCAAACAAAAACCAAAACCTAAAACCTCTCCAAAACCACAGCAACAAATAAGTCCAAAACAACAAAAACAACAAAAAAACAACTCAGAAGAAAAATAAACCTCTCCAGATCCTCAAAACGTGAGCAAAACCCAGCTGTCCACATCCACTCAGTTGCTTGCATCAGTGTGGTGACACTCTCAGCTGTGCCTGGAGAGATGCATATGAGTAATATCTGTCAGTCACAAAAGCTTTTTTGAGTTGAAATTTGCAATGCTTATATATGAACTTTGCATCATGTCCCACCTGTGCTCTCGTCTGTGTTATTTCAATGAATTGAAGCAAACTAGTTTGATAAGCTTTTATTGATAGCCACAGTTCTACCAACACTGTGCCTGAGGCCCAGGCCTTTCTGATTCTCCAGCTCAGGGGCTCATCTGTGCACCCAAAACTGTTTTTCATCCTCATGGTGAGAAGATTTGCAAACTCTGAAACCTCCTGCAAAGCTGTAACTGTGAGGATGGGGCTGTTTCACCCCAAACATTGGCAGCAAGTGTCTTGGGGGATGGGCATTTTGGGGTGGGTGTTTGTCAGATGGAGGCATTGCTTTTTTCCCCATCTTCTGCTGTCACAGAGCAGAGCAGGAAAGGCTTTTTTTTGCAAACCCATTTGTGTTCAGCATCACATCTATTAACTTCAAAGTCCTTGGCTCTCAGTGTCCCACACCCTTCATCCATGTCATGCAGAGAGGTCCCAAGCCTATAAAACAAAAATTGTATTGCTGAAGAGGAGGAAACTCTCCAAATTTTGAATAAAAGGAGAGGTGGGGCGAGGTTGTTGTGCCCTTTTTGTGCACTGTCTCACTGTGCACGCATCATTTCTTTCTGGATGGTGACCAGATATGAGGAGAGTTGCTGTGCCTGCAGTAAAATCTGCAAGGAGCATGTGTGGAAATGAAAACCCAAGTTATTGCATGGGTCTTGTGGGAGCTGTGAGGTTACTGTGCTCCAGTACAGGTCCCCAATTTTTCATCTGCAGAGCTTTGCTGGGGAGAATATGAGACTCTTGCACAAACTCCAGCAGCTTGGAGTGATGGATCAGGGCATGAATTTGGTCTGAAATGGAGCAAAGCTGCTGTTTTCACCAACAGACTGTGGATACACTCACATTTTGGGGTTGAAAGGTGTGTTGTCCACCCATCTCCACACCTTCTGATATGACCTTAATCCAATCCATACTGGTGGTGGGCTTTTGCCTGTAACAGTCTTGATGTGCTCCTGGAAAACAGAACTAACTGGTTGATCTCAAAGTCTGTCTGTGGAGGGTTTCATGGCAATCAGATTGTGCCCCATACTTTGAATGCTTCCCCAAGTCCTCCTGTTGCTAGCCAGTGTTATCTTCCACACCCATCTAAAAATCGGGACTTTTATGTCCTTTTTAAGCCTTCTTCTCCCTGTTTACCTTTTCCTTCTTATCCTGGAGCACCACCAGCTGGGAGTTCTGATTTTCACAGCTTTTCATGCCTTGAGTCCAGTTTCCCAATTCCTCTGAAAGCCAGTAGCATCTTTCCCCATGGAGCTGCCAGTCCTGGGGACACAGCTTGCAGCCAGCATAGGCTGAAGAGGAGAAAAAGCCATGAGACTCTCCAAAGAGTTTTCAGGTTATTCCCCAGCCACCAGCTGATGATACTGAGGGATTTCCCATCCCACACCCTGGCTCTTTCCCCATTGCTGAGTTTTTCACATCAATGTGGTTTTTCCAGCCACTGGGGAGAGGGAGGGTTACTGAGGCTGGGTGACCACAAGGACATTAGTGGCTGGTGGAGGAAGAGTAGCAAGGAACCTCCTCCCTGAGGCTGATGATGCTCCTTCATGGAGGAGGGATCAGCAAAAATTGCATGGAAAAGAGGATTCTTCCTTGCAACTCTTCTCTTTGCCAAACAACCCTTGTTGCCTCACAAATCCAAGGCTCTAAGGGTCTCTCTCCTTGCAGTAGAAGACCCTCACAAAGGTCTCACCTGAGCCTCTCCCAGCAGAGTCAGATGGGAAGGGGGATTACCTGTGGTGCTGTCCCCTCGGCGCTTGCAGAAATACCGCACCAGGGATGAAAACTTGCACTGCTCCACCTGGTTCCTTCCCTGGATCCCATTGCCTAGCTGTGGAATGCTTGTCGCCGCTGAATGTGGGGAGCCCTGAAAAACTTAAAGCAGTAATCTGGGGTGAGAAGCTGCAGCCATTTGGGGATAAAAACCACAAACCCCACAAAACTGTGTTTCATTGTCTTATAAAGTTGCTTAAACAAGCCTGAAAAACATGGTTTGTATTCTCCACTGCTCTTTGATAGCTGTGGGTATAATCCAGGTTTACTCAAAATGGGTTTATTCTTGATGGGTGATATTGCATCTCTACAGAACAACCTTGTTCCCTCCAAAGACTGAAATGCTGAAATAAACCCCAGTTTCTCCTCTCTGGCTGCTCAATGAAGTGTGAAAGAGAAGAGCTGGTTACTCACCCCACACACTGAGCACCACCACCAGGACCAGCAGGATGAGTTGTCCAAGCCCCCCGGCTATGAAAAGGGGCCTGTGCCACCATGGACAGAAGGCAGGTGCTGAAAGAGGCCACATTTGCTTTAAAAAAATGAAAAATGAAAAAGCAGGGGGTTTAAAGGGGAAAAAAAAAAAAAAAAAAAAGCCCCTCTGTCAAGCTGGTGAGTTTGAGCAGAAGTTTACAGCTTCCTTGCTTCCTCCAAAACAGTAAATCACCACTGATGAGGTCTAGGGTGAGGGGGGTTTCTCAGGTGGAGGAGGGGCAGTGGGAGCCTCAGGAGCACCCTTGGGCACCCAGTGATGGAGCCTGGGGGATTGGAAACCTTTTGAAGTTGGCTTAATTTAGAGCTCCTGGTAGAGCTGGGAGTTGGTGAGACAAAGGTCACTGCAGCTCTCATCTCCACCAGGATTCCAGATGGGATCTCAGCAGCTTTCCTTCCCATCCAGGTGCGTTGGTTCACGTCTGGTTTCTTGGCACCCATTTTTCCCCCACAGATGAGGAGTCTTGGAAGCAAAACGGCTTCCAGATATTTGTCACCCTCTCCTATACTTTCCTTTCTCTTTTTTCTCCTCTTTTCAAGCCAGAATCCTATCTTAGAAAACATTTAACCCACAACAATGTTCTACATGATCTTCAAAACCTCAACATGAAGATGAAGAAGCAAGCAAACCTAAAAGTAAACAAATCCAAAAGTCTTCCCAAAATTTGAAACAAGCATTTTCCCTGCAAAATGGGACTTACCACGATGCTTCTCAGCAGAAGAACCCTCCCCAAGATGCCTTAAATCAGCATAAACTATTTCCCCAGCCATGGTTGCTCAGAAGATCCTAGGAGCAGCCCCAAAGTGACCTTGGACTGTCCTTGCACAACCTCTTGCTTTGTGACCTACATGCTGATGTCTGCATCTGTCTCCAGGAAATGGTATTGGCTGGGGCTTTTATCTTCTTTTTTTGTTTGTACATATATATTTATATATATTCTACACCCTTCCCTTGTAAATGGAAGGTGGTGAGGGAATGGTGTCCTGCAGCCAGGAAGAGGTGGCACACTTGGAGGTGTAGAAGCACCTCTGAATTTGGTGGTTGTACTAAATATCTGTAAAAACAGAATGAATAAGTAATCATTTCAAAAAGCCTTTAAGTAAGTTTTTTGACTGTGAGGTCGATCCATATCAAGAGCTGGATCAGGGTGACCACAGGCAGGTAGGGAGGAGACAGGTGACATTTGGTGCATCTTCCCCAACATATGGGCTGGGAGTGACTTGAAATACCTTTTGTTCCATCAACATATTCTCCTGGTTTTAACACAATATTTGGCCTCTGTTTTATTCTGAGGCAGAGAGATCCTGTGTAGTCAGGGGTTGCCCAGCTCCTGCCCAGGAAGAGGTAAGAATCTGGATATCCTGCAGGCTGCTAATAAATTTTATTTTATTTTGTTACTTTATTTTATTCAAATTTTTTCTCCTGAAAGCCCATCCTCCCACTCTTGATGTATCCTTTTACACCATCTAGACCTAACTATGTTTTCTCCAGATTTAGACTCTTTGGCAACTGCATGGAACAACCAGCCTGTATTTTCCAGCCTATGTCTTCCCTCTCTTTTCTTAGGATTTTTTCGGTGGTAATCCCAGGTTTTAGTCAGTGCCATGATAGCCCAAAGCAACACCTTTTTATAGAGGTAGAAATGATAGTTTTTCCCCTCAGACACTCAAAAGAAAAAAGCAAGGAAAGAAGCAGAAATTTGCCCCAATACCTATCAGCAGCCGAAATAGGGAAAATAAGAAGATAAACCCAAAAGTCCAAAGGCCACAGTAGGAAAAGCACTGTGTTATTTATTTTTTAATTATTTTAAAATCTTTAGTTAATTTTAAAAATACTTTTATTTCAAATTTGTGTTTATGTAATTTTTATTTTTACATTTTTATTATCTCCTGTTTATTTTTAGTTTCTTTTCCACCCACAGCCTTTTCTTTGTCACAGAAAGTTTTTGTGGTGAGCTGCTATCCGCTGGCCTTCCGGGCCTCTGCAAAGGCAGCTGCTCCAGTGGTGTGTGACCAGTGATTACAAAAACCCCCTAAAAAATACAGGATAAGTTAGGTTTTTAGGGTAAAACCCTGCAGCTGGGTAGCTTAATTGCAAAAACACTTTTAAAATATATTTTTATAATTAACACAATTCTAAAATGGGCTGAAGGGAACTGTACTTCATCCTTGTAGAATCCCTGAGGGCTGTTCTGGGGTGCCCTGACATCCTGGAACAGAGTTATAACCATCAGTGTTTCCTCCAGCTGCACAGTAAAAAAAGCATTTTTGGACAATCTATCTCCCTAGCTGAGAAAAAAAATCCAGAAATGCTGGAAAAGAGGGTGAAGTGATGCCAGGTGGAGCTGGAGGGGAACCCCTGGTTCAGTGGGTGGGCAGGTGGCCAAGGGCAGGCAGCTCCTTCTTCATTGCCCTTGAGGAGGCACAGGAAAATCCCTCAAAAAACAATAAAATAAACAACATTTTCTTAAAAATACTTCATTTCTCTTCACAGGAGCAGTTTGTGCCTCAGCATTGGGCTCCTTCCCACAGAGCAGACACAGGTGACAGGGTTTGGAATGGGCCTGGGGGCTGAGGGGAGGTGGTCTTAAATTTTGATTGGAGGAGAGAATTTCAATTGCAGCAAGAAGGTTTTAACTGCAGGAGAAAATTTTAATTGAGAGGATTTTAATAGGGGGAGATTATTTTAAATGGGAGGAGAAAACTTTAATTTGGGGAGAAAACCTTAATTTTGGAGAGAAAATATTAACTGAAAACAAAATATTGAGGGGAGAAGATATTAAATGGAGAGAAAACTTTAATGGGGAGAAAAGTTTGCAGGGAGGAAACTTTATTTATAGCAGAAAATTTTAATTGCAGGGAGATAATGTTACCTGAGGACACTTTAATAGAGGAAGATTTTAATTGGTGCAGAAAACTAATTTGGGGTAGAAGTTTGGTTGTGGGGAGAAAACTTGACTTACAGTGAGAAAAATTTAAATGAGGGGAGAAAAGTATAATTAGGGAGATGAAACTATTTGGGGGGAGAGGAAATTTTAATTGCAGGGACAAGATTTTAATTGTGTGAGAAAACTTCAACTGGGCAGCAAAGTATAAATATGGTGCAGGGACAAAATTTTAAATGGCGAGAAAATTTTAATTGAGGACTGAGAGCCTTCGTGACACCTCAGATAAGATGGAACTTTGCTTGGCAGGTGAGGCAAGAGCACCTGTAGAGGTGGAACCCCAAAAATGGAGGAAACAAGAGTTTATTCCGGATTTTGGGGCATGGAAAGGAGCAAGCCGGCAGGTAACTGTAGGGCAGTGAACTGTAGAATCACTGGGTTTGGGTTTTATTCTGATACTTCTGCAATTTGAGAACAAAACCCAGCTGAACTGAGGTTGTAGAGGGGAAAAAGCTTCTTCTGGCACTTCCCTTGAGGGAAAATTTTTGTTACTCAGCAGATAGAATTTTTGCTCTAAACAGACCGATTTTAGACATGATGGGTTATTCTAATTTAGTATTAACCCTTCCTGAGGCTCTTGAGTAACTGATTATTTTAGGCATATTTTCCCCCTCACCAATATTTCTATTTTTTCATTTATTCTTCTAATCTATCCTGGATTAGAATAAAGATGTTTGGACACATCAGAAAGTATTTATTATTGTCTTATTTCCATGGAGAAATCAGCTTTCCCTTTTGCCCTGTTTCAGCTCTCCTGATTTTGCTCCAATCTCTACCATGCCCTTAGCACTCAATAAGATAAAAAAGGGAATTTTGGGGCCTTTTCCCTCATCTTGTTCTACCCAACCAGGGACTAAGATTTTTGAAGATTTTTTTATTATTATTATTTAGCACATTTTTGACTTTTTCAAATTTGATTTTTTTAAAAATTTTAAATTTATTTGTTGAGTTTTCATTTGTTGATTTCAAGGGGGTTTTTAATATAACTTTGTTTTTAAAAAAAAATATTTGGCATATTTGGCTTCTGACTTACTTTCTAATATTTTTCCAAGAAGAAGAAGGGAGAGAAGAGTTTTCCCCATGAAATTTGGTTCACATGACAGGGACAAAAAGAGAAAGTCTTAAACAAAAAAATGGGGGAAGTCCTACTGGATGAGAACAACAAGATTTTTGGATAAAACCCCTAGGAAACAGAATTTTCTGTGCTCATGGTGAAGGGAAAGGGCATATTCTGGACCACAAGATACAGAAATGGAGGCACCATGACCCCAAGTGTCTTAGTTTAGGTGGAGAAAGGAACTCCACTGAACTTTAATAATGAGATAAACCTCAGAAATTAAAGCAAAATTTTAATTATGGTACATTTCAGGAGTTTGTATCTGGAGCTGGGGGGGAAACTGTTCCCCAAAGAGCCCCCATAAATAAAATAAATAAATAATTTTGTTCCACACGAAGTAGAATTTTTGGTATTTCTCACCCAAAATGACACCAAGTCCACTGGCATTGGCACGAGACCAACCTTTCATCATCTTGGCATGGCCTGCAGTGTGTTGGTGCCCTGGGAACCCTCGCAGAGGCACTGAATGTCTGTTCTCCTGCAGGTCACAGCATGGAGATGAAGCCAGAGGCACGCGTCGCCTGTCAGGTGATGCTGGCTGTGCTTTTCACGGCTCTGTTCATCACAGCCATCACTTTTGCAGGTGAATGTCAAAGTTTTTGTCTCGCAGGTAATGTCTCTGAGATATTTTGTGGTGTTGTATTCGTGACAGATCCACTTCCCCGTTCTGGGGAAAGACCAAGCCCACCCAAGCTTCTGTTCCCTCTGGGAGTAGGATGTTTCAGAGCAGTCTTTCTACAGAACACCAAACCCATCCCCTTGGTGTGGGAGCTGATGTCATCTAGAAACCCTTAGAAAATCAACAGGAAGAGCCTGTACTCATTTCAGGAGTACAGTCAAACAAAAATATTGTTGTCAGAGAAGAAGGGGCCTGGAGATGTTGGCATGAGCTCCACCAAGTCAAGAAGTCTGCAGGAATAAGAGGACTTTTTTTCCTGTCATTTTCACTACTTTTGCATTAAAGATAGAGAGCGACACCCAAGGGCATGTTTAGGGATAGGGCTACTCTGAAATGCCTCTTTAAAATGTGTTTTGCTGAAGCCTACCACCCTGTTTCCTTCTTTGAAGGTGCAGCACTTGTGTTTCTTGTCCAACATCACAAGCTTGGCCACGATTTGAGCTTATTTTCTCACAGGATTTCTCCCGGTATCTTATTTTTTTCTCTTTGCCCACAGTTGAGGCAGATGCAAAAGTTTTGGAAGTCATGGAGGGAGGATGATCTCCACACCCCAGAGAGGGAAGGGGAGGTCCTGCTCGTTAACACTGCTCTATTTTTAATGACAGTGCAGGCTTTTCAGCCTCATGCCCAGCCCTGCTTTCAGTGTCCCTTCGACTGGATCCGGTACAGAGGAAAATGCTACTATTTTTCTGAGGTTGAGGGGAACTGGACATCCAGCCAGGACAACTGCTCAGCAGTTGGTGCTTCCTTGGCCATGATGGACAGCATGGAGGACTTGGTAAGGAGACATGAGGACCTGCTCAGCAGAGGGAACAAACCCAAAAGCAATGTATTTGAAACCTCTTGGTTTCTTTGACTGCTCTTCCAAGATCTTTTTTGAAGATCTGGGGTGAGAAGTTGGGGAAAAGGGTCATACCCTTGAGGGTATGACATCGTGGATGTCTTCAAACTACTCACCAAAGTCAACTGCTGCAAGAACTGTAGGAATAAACCTGTTTCTATATGACACTTTTTGGTAGCAGATTGAAATGTTCAAGCCCCAAAGAAGCCCTAAAGCAGCACAAACAACTGGTAAAATTGAGATTCTTGGTTGAAAGAAGGTAAAAACCTTTCCTTTTCCTCTGTTTCAGAACTTTGTGATGAGATACAAAGGCATCTCAGAGCATTGGATTGGCCTTTGGCGGGAGGATGAGGAGCAGCCATGGCAATGGGTGAATCGCTCACCTCTGTCTCACCTGTGAGTCCATGTTTTTCATTATTATGTTGTGGGTTGATGTTTCCTCAGCTGCAAAATGTGCATTTCTTCTTGTACTTAAGCTACATCCAGAGCTAGCAATGAGACAATATTTGGGAAGGGCAACATTGCATCTGGAACTGGTCTTTGTTTTCCCCTTTGACCTAAAAGATGGGAGTGGTGCATTTGGTGAGAAAATCCTAAGTTTAGATTTTTAAATTTTAAGTTTGTTTTTTTCTTGCAAAGCTTTGGGTTTAATATTAGAACTAGATCAATGTCAGTGCTGGCATATTGATATTGAATTAGTTCTATTCCTATAAAAGAAATGTATAGATATTTTGGCATGTTGGTGCCCATGTTGGTGCCCATGAGGATGCCTGAGAACTGAAGCTGGGGGAAGCCTATCGGACTTTTCTCTTGAAATAGGTTTTGTCCTCTGTACTTCCAGGTTTCAGATCCGTGGTAGTGGGCTCTGTGCTTACCTGGATGACAATGGGCTCAGCTCTTCCCATTGCAGCACTGAGAGGAGCTGGATTTGTAACAAACATGAGCTGCAGAGCTCAAGCAAGGGCAACAGGATGAGACGGCCTCCGAACCTCTGTGTCAGCTCCTTGGGTGCTGCAGGGAGGTCTTCCCACTCCCAGATACCTAGTGCACCATAGCGATGTGAAAGAAGATCTCAAAAAGCTTTTGAATTCCCTGGGCAAGGGGTTATTGGTGGTTCCAGAGGACCAACCAGGTGATTTTGGAACAAGGCAGCCTTTGGGGATCCACATGAGATAGTTCTTGAGAATCAAGGCTGGGGTGGGGGAGTGGGGGACGGGGCAGCCCTGGGGGCTCTTTTTGGGTTTGGGGCAACTTGGTGATGGCGCAAATGTAGATGCTTCTGTTTCTTAGAGCAAAAGAAATTTATTCTACCTGAGCATATTTACATGCTAAGTCCTTGGGAATACATCTCAAGCATGGGGAACAGCAGAAGAAAAGAGTGAGGGCAGGGGGTGTGAGCACATCCTTGTGATGAAAAAATCAGTTTCAATATGAGGTATAGTGGCTGGTATTAATACAAAGCCTGCAAAAATTAAGATTTTTAATTTGTGCTGGAAGCCCAGCCAATCATAGGCAGTGAGGTCAGCAAAAGGAACCTTCAGAGGAAGCTGAATTTGGGAGAAAAAGTGAAGTTTTTAGCTCAAAACAAGCTCAGGGAAGCCCAGCTCCTGTTAAAAAGTTTTGGATGAATTTAACAACTTGAGATGACCTGTGCTCAGATGAGCTCAGACCCGAAATCCCCTGGATATAACCCAAAACAGAGACATGTAAGATGGAGGTAGGATCATTAACTGAGTTAGAAATTACTCCAAGACTTCAAAAATAAGAGTTGAAGAGCATCAACAAGCATTTCCAACCATCATGATGAAACCAGCTTTTGGGAGGATCCTTCCAGGCCATCAGCCCCTGGGGGACAGTTTAATGGTTGAGAGGAGCACGCAAAAGTAGGGGAAGACCCTCTCCCCACTGAAGGAGGCCACAGGAAAAGTGAAGATACGCTTACGGCTGCTGACGGCATAGAAGGAGACCTGTCCTATCTCGTAGTCCAGGTAAACCCCAATCTCCCCATTGAGGAGTGGGACAGAGGTGTTGGATGGAGCTGTGAGGGCAACGCAGAGCTCATCATACTTCTGCAAGCCCCAGATTTCAGTGCTGGGCTTGAAGAGGACCCGGCCTTTCCTCTGAACTGACTCACGGGCCACTCCCACGGCCCAGAAGCGCCCATTGGCCTCCACCTCCCAGTAGTGACGGCCCGAGGTGAAGCCCTCGCTGGCCAGCATGCACGGATCTGTGTCAAACCGGCCAGGACCCTCAGGCCACTGGCAGCGAGGTCTACCCCAGGTGGCTTCTTTGAGGTCCTCAGAGAGGATCACCTCTGGGCCCACTGTGGCTGGATCCAGGGTTATGTCCACTGAAAAGCAAAAGAATTCATGAGAAGCCAAATTTAAGCCTAGAGAACACACACCCAAAACACCTTCACTGGTGGCTTTCCAAAGAGAAAGGGTGAGCAAAGGTGAGGCTGGAGATGTAAGTGTCAAGAGGTGGAAGTTGGAGATGGAGGATATATATCCAGTTGAGGTTGGAGATGGAAGAGCAAAGAGAGGGAGGTTGGAGACGGAGGCCTTAGGGAGACAGAAGGTGGAGGTGGAGAATCTCCAACTCCATTGAACGTCTCAGCCCAGAGAACACAACAGGTACTTTGCCCCTCTCTAGCCACCTCTGATTACCTTCAAACTGTTTGGCAGTGTGGTAGTCCAGGGCAAGATGCCATGTGCATGGCCGTGGTTTGAGGAAGAAAGCCATTGCAACTTCAGTGTCCTCTCTTCCTGACTGGAGGCACAGGAAAAGGAAAGAAAGGGTAAAATCTAATTATTATCCTTCAAGCAGTCACATTTCAGCTTCTGCCTCTTTCTATGTCAAAAAACGTTTAACCACCACATTTAATCAAAGTACTGCAAGAAAATAGCATTCTTCAACAGTTGCAACAGAACTTAGTTCATTTATGGGAAGACCCTTGGGGATGGGTTAAATAAATTAATTCCCTGATGACTATGAAGGGAACATGAGGAGCACATTTGGATGAACCCATCTCCATTGTAGATATTATTATACCCCCAAATCTCCATTCCTCGTCCTGGCTGAAGGCTGAATCTATCTATATTAAATCCATCTCTGCCTCCACCACTCATCAATTAAATCTGACAAAGTTTATTTGAGGGAGGAAAGTCCCTAAAATTGAGATAAGCCACATTCACCTCTCACATCCAGAGTAATCTTGGGAGAGGGGAAAAAATTTGCTGTTGACCTTGAAGAAAATGTGTATGGGGGAGATAAGAGCTGGCACCAAACAGCCTCAAATTCATCTTCTGGAAGTCAGTGTGAGGTTTTGCATGAAAATATGGTATTGCCCATGCTGAAGGGCCCTGGGCATGAGTAATAAAGCCCCAATATAATTGAATAAACCATGCTGTGACAGTTGAAAACAAACAGGTTTCTTCTTTTCCATGTGTTTTCCTCAGCAAATCTGCAGATAAGAGATTAAAGCAGCAGGGTGATGAGTAAAAGTGGGAAAAATGTGAGAAAATCACCCAAATGGAGATAAAAGCAGGAGCCATGCTGTTTCTCACCCAAATTCCCCAGGTGAATTGTTACAGGTAGATGAGAAGCAAATAATCACCATGACCCTCCATTGCAAAACACCTTTAAATCCAAAACAAAGATCCTGAGACCAAGGCAAGGTTAAATCTCTTCTCTTCTTGAGTTCATGGAATGGGGAGGAGGCTCAAAATCCCCTTCCCCCCCCCTTACAGACATCAAGGTGATGTAACCCCCCCATCAGCACTGGGATTTCCCCCCTCATTCAAACCTCCTTGGTGTTTTCCTTGCTGTTGCTGGTGCTGTTTTGGGGTTTCTCCAGATGGTTTTCTTCCACTGGCTGCTTCTCCACTGGATTTTTTCCTCTTGGGAATTTTTTTTTCCTCACTCTGGCACAGGCTCAGCCAAAGCTCAGTCCTGTCTCAGCCTCTGCCAGCTTTTATCAACCAAGAAGGGAGGAGTCCTCCAATCTCTTGCCTGCAGATGGGGCCATGACGTGCTTGGACACCTTCTGCACCATCTGATTGCCCCTTTTCCCCCCATTTCAGGGCCATTTTTTCAACACAAGCACTATGGAGGGAAGGGAGGAAAATTAGGCACTTAAAGAGAGATGGCACCACAAGAGAGAAATTGGTTACATTTTCTCCCCTAGTTCCCCAAATCTGGCTCTTTACACATGATAGAGGTGAACAAGGCAAAGCTGGGAGCAGCTTCCAGGTGAGGAATGTGACAGCAATGCCTGGAAATAAGACAACCTTGTGGATATAAAATATATTTAAAGACTGTTTGTGGGTGATGACATTTGCTTTTCCAGCTCGGGCAGCTTGTGCTGGGAACTGAGCACAGGAACACCCAGGGGCGGTTCAAGGGCAGGCAGCAATTCACCCTATGCCATGGCCAACCCCCAGCACTCCTTTCTCCTCGCCAGGACGGCAGCATGGCCACAGCAGCTGCACAAAACCCCCGTGCTGACAGTGGCCAGGGCTTCACCTCTTGGTGTTGAAGACACAAAAGCCCCTGAAGAGGCAATGGGTGAGCCACCACAGTCTGTATTCATGAGGACTTTTGAAGGACTGGACGAGACCTGTGAGGTGAGATCGCCTTCCTATTACCCATCAGGCCTTCCCCCTCTCCCTCTCCCTGAAAAAAAGGTGCAAAGGGAAAATATTTTAATTTCTTCACAGGAAAGCAAAGCTCCAGTGCCTGCTTCTAGTTGTGGGAAAAACATAAAAGTGAGTTGATCTCTGCTTCCCAGGGAAGGCAGTGAGGGGGCTTTTTTAGGGGGATTATTTGTTTTTCTCCCCCAAATAATGTAAGATTTTGAAGGCAGGATTATACAAACAATCTTGGCTGATGCTTAATTTTTTTTTTTTTTTGTCTGTGTGTGTCTGTGTGTGTGTATTCAGGAGAAAATGCAGTCTCACTTGCAATCCCTAAGGAAGGTGTTGGCAGAGTTTATGGACTGGAGAGTGAGCAAAGAGAAGAGACACCAGTACTACCTGGTACAGGGGGTCCCTTCTGTTCTTCAGCAGTCTGAATGGGTCTTTGGGTATTTATTTTCCCCCAAGCCCCACTTGGAGAAACACGTGCGATCATATCCAAGAGGCATCCTGGCGCTCTGCAAAGCCCTACACCCAGTTGTTGGTGCAGATCCTGGGCAGGTTTGGCAAGCACCAGCCTCCATGTTCAGCTGCTTATTATCCACACTTTAAATTAATGTCATGGCACTGCTCATTTTCATCCCAGACTGAGTCATAAAGGGACATTTGTTAATATGGAATTAACACTTCCCCCTGCTTCTCAGGGCCTGGATTGGTTTTGGACAGAATATAGAGAAAAATGGCAACAGGGGAAGGGAAAGGAGGACCTTGGGGTGAAGTACTTAATTACCTTGCAGTCGCTAATTAGTAGCATCCCCAGCCCTGCCCCAGTGTTACAGCCCCCCCTGGCTACAGCGTTAAGTACTTTTGTCCTTTACCTCAAAAGGGGAAAATTCAGGTCTGGGGGTTGCATATGGATTTTTTGTCTCCTGCAGGAGATGAGCGACGCCGAGCGGCGCCGCATTCAGGCTGAGTTCGAGCGGCTGCGGCGGCTGCTGGCGGAGCAGGAGCGCACGGTGCTGGCGCGGCTGGCGGAGCTGGACGACAGCTTCGCAGCGATCCACGCCGAAAAATCACTGCGGGTGGCTGAGGGGGTTGCACAGGTCCACAGACTCATCGGGCAGCTGGAGGCCAGGTGTTTGACCCAGGTGAGTGCCCGCCCTACCCGAAAGCTCTCCCACAGTGCTGCCTGTGGAATCTTGAACTGCTTTTTTCTCCCCTTTTCCTTTTAGGATGTTGGGAGCACCCTAAACAGGTATGTGGCAACTGGTTGTTTCACGTCCCTATCACTCCAGCTGCAGAGAGGGGCTTGGCTGATACAACCGTCGCGTAACACCTGTCCCTGTCCTTTCTTTTCCCAGCTGGAGTGAAATGAAGCTCCACCTCCCCTCGGGCCTCCCCAAGGAGCTGGAGAAGAGCCTGAGCTCCTGCTCCCGCCAAAGCGATGCTCTGTGGGAGGCCCTGCAGAAGTTCAGAGGTATCTGGGTAGAAATCGGATATTTTAGGAGAATTCAGAGGTATTTTAGGAGAATTTGGAGACTTTGGGGAGGAATGCAGAGATATTTGGGATAATTTAGATATACTGGGGGAGAAATTCAGTTGCATTTTGAGATAATTCAGTTATCTGGGGAGAAATCAGAGGCATTCCAGGAGGAAGTGGAGCTTGTCCAAGGGAAAGGCAGCAGGAGGCTCTGCACCTGCTCACTTCTCAACCTTCTTCCCTCCTCCCAGACACAGATCCCTCCATGGGTCTCCCCACAGCAAAGACCACACTGGAGATTGGCACTACTCCTCTCCCACAGCTTTTGGCAGAGAGAAAACGTGTGTGGTGGGATGAGGAGGAGGAGCAGGACGAGGCCAGAGAGCCCTGTTAAGGCCAGGAGCTGGCTGGCAGCTGTCATGGAGGTCATTGCCAGGAGATGCAGGATACGAGCACAATAGCTGGACTCTGCAAGATGCTGCCCGTGCATCCTCATCCTAGGTTCTGTCCATATTCCTAGGGACACAAATGGTTTTATAACAAGCTTCCCTCCAAGCTGCTTTAATTTGTAACCAATCTTGCGCTGCTGCTCACCATGTAGGTCATGAATTAAAGGAAAAAAAAAATTTAAACCACTCCCGATTTTGTGTGTGTGTTTGTATGCACAGGCTAGATTTTAAGGTATTTCTTGGTTCCGCTGGGCCAGGGAGGAGGGAGCAGGCGAGCGAGGCGCAGCGGGATACAAGGGTTCCGCTTCTCGGGTGCAGAGCGGCGGACCAGCCCCGGGGCCTAAGCTATGCGGCCTTGATTGTGGACAGCACGCCCCGTCCCTCCCCGCCGCTGGAAGCGGCTGCCCCGGCTCTGGCTGCCGTCACTCGGCAGCCCCGTAACCCCACACGATAAGCAGCAGCGCGATAAGCGGCGACTCCCCGCGGGGCCGCGCCTGTCCCGTCCGGCGGGGCAGCCCTCAGTAGCCATCCCCCGCTGCGGCTCTTTAATTCTATTTATTTAATTCTGCTCTGTACGTTCCATGCACATCTTGCCCCCCTTTCGGTGCAGCCCTTTTGGCGACACCTGTCAGAGGCGACAGTCACCCCCGGCGCGGCTTCTAGCGACCGACAACCGGGGCCACCCCTGGGCGCAGCGCGTCCGTCGCCGCCCCGCCCGGACCGCGGTGCAGTTTCCAGAGCCTGGGCAGCGACCAGAGCGGCTCGCACCGCTCCACCCGCTCGGTGCGGCTCTTCTAGGCCGTCTCGCCCTTGGGGCAGCTCTTCTGGTGACTCCGGTGCCGGCCACCGCTCGGTGTGGCTTTTGTATCGCCGCCTCGGCCGTCCCGCGGCGCACCTCCTTGAGACGCGGGGCAGCGACCATCCCGCGGCACGGCTGATGGCACAGAGCTCCGCCCCGAACACCCCGAG
>VWYP01011231.1:5345-17920 GCA_013400435.1 Pycnonotus jocosus
TGGCTTCTCCCGCTGCTGCTCGGCGTGGGGCCTGTCCTAGTTTGTCTTCTGCGAAGGGAGCGCACAGGCAAATTCGGCCCCGAATGATAGAAGTTTCCTGGGCAGCAGCTCGGCTTCTTAATTTAATGGTTGCACACCCTGTGTAGAAGGCGATGAGGCGCCGGCTCTCGCCATCGGGCGCTGGCTGTTGCGCCTTCCTGGCCGTCCCACCCCTGCTCCCTCACCTTGTGCTGCCTGACTCGGGGTTACCAAGGGTCTGAGGGAACGAACACACCCAAGGGAAAAACTGACAGCCTCCACCCACGCTTTGGTGTTTGGGTATGCTGCATTGAACTTGGACGCAAACAACAGTTAAAATAATGCCGCACATATTGTCACAATGCTTCACGTAAGCCCTGGAACACTGCTGTACTTTCCCTTCCAAGTGTTTCAACACTGTCAATGCAATACAATGGTGCTGAAAATACATGTTGACTGACAGAGTCATGTACAAATACATGTTTGAAAAGCAGGCAGTGCGTAGATCACACGGCCTTGATATCGCTTGGGTTTGGATTGCAGTAGTACAGTTGAGATCCAAACAGAAACAGTGAATTTCTGTTTAATTTCCTGGATTGTTTGAAATGGGCATTTGATAACCTATTGTGTATGCAATATGCCATTTTAACAGTCCTGGAGCCTGGAGTTCTGCTCAGCCACAACACAGCGCATAGAGCTGACAGCAGGGTGGATTCGAACATGCTGCTCACCTTATGCTCCTTAATTGTGCTCAGCAGAGACCAAATCTAAAGACAGAGGTAGTTCCGTTTTCACGCTAATTTAATCTCTGGCTACTCTACTGGGACTTCCACCAACTAAGATGGAATAGTGTTTTATGGTGATAATCTGTTTACTGAGAAATTGGCAAAATGTGAAGAAATGCTGTGTTATATGAGCCATTGAACAGCAAAGAAAAATGGTATGTCATGTTACTATTGACCTGTCCCTGATTTTAACATACAACTAGATGAGAAAAGTCCTTTAAACACCTACCAGTCCTTGAAAGTAACTCAAATTGATATTTCATGTTCAGGATCTTGTTTGCTTCATCTAGTTTATTAGAGGCTTTGCATGAAGGGTTTAATGTTTAGCAACAAAACATAGAGATAATCACATTACATCACACACAGATGACACAAAAGTCCACTGTGTTTAACAATACTGTTACTTATTTTAAACTTCTGGCCTGTATGTGGGAATTGTATGTTCAAGTATCCAGCTTGTATCTAGATACAGAAAATAAGCATGCATTTCTACTAGGATAATAATATTTACTTACTGTTTCTTTCCTTTTCTCCATCTTCACAGAGCATACAGCTCTACTTTGAGGACTACATCTATGACTAAAATGAAACTAAATCAAACGTAATCATCAGAGTTTATAAAAAAGAGAATTGTATGTGTATATATAGATATTTCCTAAAACATTAAATCACTTCTATTTCTTCTTGTTCGGAAAAGCCATTTTCTTCAAATGAGTCAGCTTTGGACTAAGGCCAAGCAAGAGAACTTTGCCCTCACTGACAACAGATGCAGAATTTCTCACTACAGTGCCCTGCACTGGTGCCCTACACTGGGGCTATAACAAAATTATTAATTTTTTTTTAATCTCTTGGAAATGATTGATCATTCCTGTAGAATACCAAGTAACATATCATAATTAATGTGAATAGCTCTCTGCAACTGATGCCCTCCATCATAAACTCTTCAAGGCACTTTTTATGAATTATCATAACTTTTTTAATGTGAAAATATCCTTTGGAAATGTTTACTGCAAATTGCCCAATGCATATATTAATACAGCAGAGTAATAGATGGGTGTGAGAATTTATAGTAGCTGTTGTTCAGGTGGTGAATCTCCCATAGCTGTTAACATTAGTTGCAATGCAAGATCCTATTTCACTTACAGTTTTAGCCATCAAAAATGAAAGTCTAGCCAAAGTCTGCTGAAACTACAGCTAGCTGGAGCACAACTACTGAAGACATTTTGCACAGACAAGATATAACTACCTATACAAATTATGAAAACACCAGGAGCTATCCTAGGGATCTAAAAGTGCTATAAATATCAAGACAGTATTTAGATTACAGCTCCAGCAGAGTCCCCAGCAATATTAATTCCCAGAGTTGGTATCCCAGTTACCAAATAATTACAGATTAAGTGCACAAAGTACAAAATATAGAGTTACATAATGAGTCTGTCAAGTGAGACTATGCATCTGATCCCATTGAATGTTTAAACAAATCCTTTATACACACTTTCATGCTGGACATCAAGCCCAAACTCCTCTCATTTCGATTTCTATTTTTATATTTGAATAGGAGCACTAGTAAATACTGCAACAAAATGCAGCTAAATCAAAAGAACATTTGGCGAAACAGTCACGTGTATGTTTGTTTCTTTCAGGAGTTAAGTGGTCTGAACAATTACTACATAGTTTCTTCTGAGCAACAGGGTTTAATTACTGCTTTTCCCTTTTTTTCTTACTACTGTTGTTCATTATGATTGCATGCTTCCACTTTTCCAGGAAATAGATTGAAAGGCCTCTGGGGTAAGCACTTCTGCTTATTAACTAGTGACTTGAACAGGGGATTTCAACTTGATTTGAAGTGAGACTTCTGGGCATGATTTCAATATAAATATTAAAAAATAATAAATAGTGGAAGTAATACCCACCTGAAAGACACAAAGAGGTAATAAGTAATTTTTTTCTTCAACAAGTATATATTGAAGTTTATTTAAACTATTCCATAATTTAAATTGGCCAAAATGTCTCACTGTCACATTTTCTGAATTTATGTGGTTCACAGCTGGATGACACCCCATTTATGCTGGTGCAATTAACAAAATACTGGTATAATTCAGTGGTAATTAAGTATTAGAAGTGTGTTGCTATAAATTCTAAATGCATATTGCATATCTACTATATTTAAAGAGAGGCTAAGTAAACAACCTCTGTTCAGTCTAACTTCAATACAATCCCAAATATACACTAGCTAAACATACCATACAAACAATTTTTCTCTGTATTTGATTGATTTATTTCTCAAATAGTACAATCAAAGTGATGAATGCAAATGTATTGTGTGACTAAGTTTTGTAGTATTATGCAAGTATCAATAGAAAACATTGGTTACACACAACCTATTTTTTATGTGCTGTGTTCTAGAAATGGTTAGGAATGTTGTAGAGTTATTTTTAACCATTTTATTGTGACTTTTTTTTTGTTTGTATTTATCTTCCTTGGTTAGCATGGGAGAACTAGAGAATTCTGAGGAACACTTGGGACATAGAGGAGCATTTCATATGGAGGAGAAAAGATTAAAGAGTGATGTTAAGGTACTTTTACTCTTGCCTGATTTGAAGTGCTTTGCTCCTGGACAGTCTCCCTAACACTGATTTTAAGCTATGCTGCAGCCTCTTAGCCTAAGGGTCTGTTTTGACAGCTGATGCCACCATATAAATCTTGTGCTGGTGAAAACAAGGAGAAAGGAATGAAAATGAAACCATACTGTGTAAGGACACTGACATCTGTAGATCATAACCAAAAATCCTTTGCTGACTCGTTAAGACAAAGAGTTACACATGAAGTTGGCAGAAACAGCCAACTGCCAAGTTGCCTAAAATAAGCCATGTGTCCAGTATGTTGCCTATGCACTGATGGTAGTTTTGGACTGCCTTTGCTAAGTTCTTGGATCCTAGAAAGGTAACAGTTAATGCTGTTGAGGATGTTTGTGTCCAAAGAGAAATCCTAAAAGAATGCTGTACCAACTTCTAATCAGATCTGGAATACTTTTCCAGTTATGCTAGCTCTATAGAACTCATCATCACACAACTGTTAAATAAAACCAGACTTCTCTAATTGTAGGGTGAATTACATTTATTTTACATTTTATGGCTTACCTCTATTTTGACAATTAATTTTTCTTGAAGGTGCTAATGCTGACAATACAAATCTCTTAGTAGTCTTTAGCATTTATGTGTATGCACATATAAAATTTTTACCTTTCCCTTGTCTTTTTCTGTGAATAATGTCAGTCATGTAAAAATAAATGCTAACAATATGTGAATTCTTGGCTTCAGTGATATTTTAAACTGAATTTCTTATGGACTACTATATTTAGAATCCTTTGGTAAATCCTTTTGAAGCAAGGAGATGCAAACAGTCCAGTGGGATGAACTATCCTGTCTCCAGGCCAGCTAAATTGACAGATTCTACCTTAAGAAAAGAGTTTTTGATTTCTAGAAAAGCCATCATAAAACATTTTTGGGAGAGTTTTTTAAAAATAGTTTTGATTATTCTCCATCTCCAAAATATGATTAATAAGAAAAGATTGTTTCATTTTGGGGAAAATAATTACTTTTTTTTCTGAATCTGTTAGAGCAATTGCAGATTTCTTTCATTACATATGAAATTCAATTTTTAGTTCAATTAAAAAAGAATAATTTTGTCTTACTCATTTGACTTCAGTTCTCCTTTTTTTACTTATATTTTGCCTTTTTTCTCCTCACACAATCAATACAAATGACATNGACATAGATCTAAGTGCTAAAATGTTCTCTTTTTCAAGTATTTTATCTCTTCCCCTTTGAACAAACAAAATACTAAAAATTGCACTTTATCACTAGTACCGCTGAAAACCTTATAGAAACATTATAGATATTTTAATTTTTTTAACAAGAATGATTTCAGAGTATTTTTTTAAATCTAAAATAGGTATTTTTTCAGTTATATCTGTCCTACATTCTAAGGCATGGTAGATGTAAACAATAAATTCTTTATGTTTTGATTCACAGGTTTCATCTACTGTTTTCCTCCTCAAAAGGATATTTTTATACATCTTTACATGGCAGGTATATTCTACAGCATTATTCCACATCAGTAAGGAAATAGTGACTTTCCAGGCCACAAAAGTGAAGAGGTCTATTAACTCATTTCTATTCCTGCAAACAAGTAAAAACTCTCCTCAAGAGAGAGCTTGGCTTTGCCAAATACATAGAGAAATGCACTTTAGTCTGGGAATGTAATTATTTCTATTTCTAGAAAACATATTTAAAATATTTTACTTTCTTAAACTAAAGTGAAAATGCATAGCTTCTGATTAACTGTTAGCAATGTAGCAGAGTTTACATCTAAGCATCACGACAGCATCAACTCAACCCATTTCCATTGACATATTTCTAACTGTTGTGATTAAATAGCATACATTCAGATCAAACAGACACATAGCTCAGGTGAGAGACACCTTCAATGAATTTTGACACTGTGGGATATAAATTAGACAAGGTTTGTAGAAAAGATGACCTTTCATTAGATCAACTGGTAGAAATTGAGAAAACAAAGTTTTTTACTTGACTGACATCATTAGTGAGAACTAAGAAGGAGGAAAACCCAAACTAAATACAAGTGGGATGTATTGGTTTTAGTATAATAAAAATTATTTTAATCAATTAAACCATTGGTGAGAAAACAGCTGCTAACATGAATGTACAGAGCATGAATCAGCAAGAAAAGTGTCAGCTTTAAAAATAATGTCGCTACTGCCTCCATGAAGACTGTAGTTCCCAGGATTACTTTTTAAACATGACTTGGAGGCCCCTTCTTAGTCCCTGCTCTATGCAAGACATGGACTATTTTTAAAATGAAATAATTATTCTCCTGCCCTTTGCCGTGTTTTGTGTGTGATCTGTTATCTGTGTCAGTTCATTGTAATGAATAACAGTTGCTGTGTTCCATGCATGTAATTCTCATGATTATGTGTGGTACTTAGTGTAATATATCACATTTTAAAGAGCATGAAGAAAACCCATGGAAATGAATTATTTTGGTCACTGATACCAATTATGTTAAATATGTCAATATTCATGAAGTTTACTTTGGCTGTGCCAGCAAGGTTTCATCCTAGTGAGTGTTAGTATAGGGGAGGTCTGCTTTGGATTGTGAGTTCAATACTGGAACTGTTGTTTAAAAAGAGATGTGGGGAAAAAAGAAGTCTTCAAGGAAGTGAAAATACTGTAATTGTATCTAACTATTTTTTGGATATATACCAGCATTGAGTATTATGCAATAGACATGAATGTTTTATCAATGAGGGCTTCCATTTTGCATTATTATATTGATAGGTGGTATTTGGGAGGTTAATTCAAATGCAAGGCCTGGTCCTTGCAAGGCAGTTCTGAGACCTTTTTCCTAGTATGTCTTGCATAGTGGCTTATTTTCTGAAGTTTGTTGATTTGTGGATTTCTCTACAAGGTACATGCCAGGCATGTTATCTAGAAAAGTGATGTTCATCTTGTAGTACACAAAAGGCAATAAATTCTTAATTTAGCAGCTGACATCTATGGAGAAGTTCATATAAGGTTTACTTTCCCATGAGTAGCTCATGAACATGATGTCATTACTGGTATGAGGGATAAATTTAAAAATAATTTCAAGCTTTGGTTGCTCTCTCCTACTGATTTCCACAGTTCTTTATGAGCAGTAGGCACCTTCATCTGAAAATCACCAATTTAAGTGTATCAATATTGTATTAAATGAGAGAAATTATTGTTCTGGTTTCAAGTTCTTTCTTTATCTTTGACAGAAACTATCTTGAATTAAGCCCCTGCACAACCAAGACACCTTTGGGAGAGAAATCCTCTAAGATGTGAATATTCATAAGCTGCTTTTTAAGACACTCAAATGTAAATGGCGCTGTTCTTGTCAGGCTGTTCAGCATTTTAGAACTATGCGGACGTTTTCTTATCATTCTCTGAAGAAATGGGAAATTGCCAGGGTGTGGTTATGTCCTTTTCCATCACGTATCTATTTTTACTATATAAGCTATTTTGCCTCTAGTTCAGCCATGTTTTCATGTGTTAATACAATCATAAAACAAATAAAAGTATTGCCTATATATATATACAAACATAATTGATCCACAAAAGCCTAACTCTGAAATATTATATGAGATGTATATGTATATAAATCAATGTGTCTCATACATATATATATGTATACATATGTGCACAAATATTGAAGTGAAAACACTCACCCTTACAGTGTGAAATGCTTATGGCATAGATTGAATTTCTCTTTCATTTTAAGAGGATAAATGCTAATACAAATACATAAACACAAAAGCTATGTGAATCACACATATGTCTAGAAAAAGTAAGAGATGTGCCAGAAAGTCAGGTAATTTAACAGGCGTGCTACTGTCACAGAAATTTAAAATATAAGGATCTGCCTTTTCAAATGCAGAAAGATTTTTTCATAGGAGCAAGCTTATTGTCTTCTGATACCGCTAATAGAAATAAGATCCTACACCTGTCTCTAGATTTGTTACCTAAGGGCTTGTTTACACTGAATCAGAAAAGTACACTAACTCTGTGTTCATTGAAACACCTTAATTCCATGCAATACAGTTTTAGTATGTACTCACTGTTGAGATAAAGCCTACATACCCACCTGATGCTTAATAAATGAGGCACACATAATACTTTTCTGAGCTACTGCCTTCCTCCCTTTCCAAAGCTGAGAATATGCTGGAATGATTAGGAAGCTAAGAAAGGCCATACTTTCACACAGCAAGCCATTTTCATCTCCTTGTTCAGCAGAAATCAAATACAGATAATCAACTACAGAGCTTCAGAGGACACTTAGAGACCTTCACAACAAACAGCCTCCTCATACAGTGGAAGGAGCTTTAGACTTTGTTGAAATGAGGACTGCAATGTCTGGCTGCCATAGGCAGCTCACAGCAATTGTTCTGCTGCTCTATTGCCATGCCAAATAAAATATCATAATCCACTTCCAGAGAATGAAAATAGATTACCAGCAATCCTACTTTTAGCTGCATATATTAGGAGAAGCCTGACTGGGTTTTGTCTAGGAAAGACATACCAAAGTCAGCTTGCTGTAGGCAGTGCTGATGCTAGCGTATTCAGGGAGTACTCCAAGGCTGATACATGATATTATCAACAAGGCTCAGATAAAATCCAGGATCATTTTGACTGCCTAAGTGTCTTGGCTGGATACATGCAAGAGGAGGAGGACAGGTGTTCAGTTTGCCCATCTTATGGACTACTTGTGCTGGCAAACCTGAGAAGGGAACGTCAGCCAGTAAATCTCCTTGTTTTGCATGGTTAATATGCCATTAATGTGAAAAGCTATGGAAGAGGTAGGAGGTAAGGGAGTATGAATTGTGATGTTGCTTGTAGGCATTTAAAACTCCTCTGCTCCTAACAAGCAGCTGCACTCTGCAGATCTCTTCTTTCCCCAACTGCTCAGTTAAGTTCCCTTCATTTGTACATCCCAAACAGTGACCATAGTAAAAGTTTCAAGAGCTAGTTAAAAATAATGATGTCTCAGCAAATGCAACTGTTTAGTCACTCTCAGATATTCAGTGGAAAAACTTTCTTTTCCTCGCTCTCCTTCCTCACTATACGCATTTTCTCTTTCCTCCCCTCCCTCCCAACTGCTTGAGAAAGGAAAGGTCCTGAAACACTCAGTAGTGCAGCAAACATGTCAAAGTTCTCTGCCATCATCCCTTACCAATAAAGAAGAGACATGAGCCACTGTTAGCTGTTGAAATTTTAAATAACCAAGCTTCACTGGAAAGAGAGCATTTCTTAGGGGAATAAAAACTGAATTTAAGATGCTAAAATTATTATTGTATAGCTGTCTTGTCCCTTATTCCATCATTTAGAGCAGTGACTGTGCTTCCAGAGAAGATTAGACTGCTTCTGTTCCACTACATATAGAAAATGTCCTATGAAACCTTTCTTTTCATAATGATTGCATGAAGAGGGAAATCACCCAGAGCCAGTGCTCTCCTATTTATAGGAGTGCAATAAAAAGGAGATTGATTAGCTGCTAATGAATACCGAAGACCTTCCTGGAGCTGAATGAAGTAGTTCAGCCATCATTTAGAGAATGACTGGCCTTTGAACGGTGAAAAGCAGAGCGATAAACAGAGGTGTTTTGGTCTCTGATGAAGAAGAGTGCTGTCTTGGGAACAGATAAGTCAGTCCCAGCAGATCACTGTGGAATGAGTGGAGAAGAGGCCAGTTTTACCATATCCAAATATCAAGCAGGTGTCCCAACAGTTGTTTTATTTTCTTGTGTGTGAAGCAGATAAAAGTCCTGGCAAATTTCAGTTATGCTGCCTGAGCATGCAGGCTTCTGGAAATGCAGACGTTAGGGTTTTTGTAATGAAAGAATCAGCCCTTTGAAAACTGTAGGAATGATCCTTTAGGAAAGAAGTATAAGTACAGATTCTACTAAGAAGGCTATGGTGTAGGGAGAAGCTGCTGACATTGAGAAACATGAGGAATAATACTTAAAAGTAATACCTGTTGGTGACTACAGAGGAAATGGATGTGAGCAGTTAGTATGTACTCTCAAGTTAATGTACAACTGTGAAGAAATGAAGGATATAAATGAAAATAAATATTATCAAGTAGAACAGAAGGATATTCAGAGGTCTTAGTCTTGGGAAAATGGGGAAGCTGAAAAAGAAAATGAAAGGAGGTGAACTAATTTTCAAAATTATCATAGTCAGATATGTCTGGGAAAACATGGGCATTCCCATTCTGCAGAATAAGCAGGGATATGCAATTGGGGCTAAGACCATGTTAGATGCCATGTCCGTGTTTTCTTACCACAGTGCAATAGTCACACCACCCCTTCATCCACTGTTTCAACACCTATCTCCCGCTTCAGAGTAACTTGCTTTTTCTCCTAGGGCTTTATTGAAGAGCAGACGTGATAGTCTGGGGGAAAATGAGGTAAAGGAGTGGGAAAAGTCATTAAGTCTGTGATGAAGATGACTACAAAGGAGAGGAAGACTAGTAAATGGAAGGACAGAGAAGAGGGAAGGGTAAGGAGAGGATAGAAGAGGCAGGTAATAAAATACCCTCTTTTGGCCCAGCACACCATTCCAAAAAGAAGACTGCAGACCTACACAAATATCATACTCTATTAAATTAAATCAATAAATACATATCATCCGTTCTCTGGAACTTCTGAAAAAGGATTTAAATTGGATTTCAGTACTTTTCTGTTTTCGGCCTTAAAATGCTCTACCAGAGCCTTACAGTTGTTTACAGCCATTTGAGGATTTAAAACTGAAATGAATTAGAGACTTTTCAATAAAAGGCTGAATCTAGGGCCAGTAAACGTATTTTGGCACTTAATTCCATTTATTTCAGAGGAAGTAAAATTCCTAAGTACTTCCTCTGCTGTGAGCTGGATGTGTTACTCTCAGAAAGTACAGTTACAATGGAGGCTCTAGGACTCTGCTAATCTATCCAACTTGACAATTCTCAGCACAGATGTAGGAAAAATCCACTGTGGCAGTATGACAGCACAGCAAACACGGCCCATCTAAATGAAGGATATTTGGCTTGTTCTTAATGAGATATACTCAGATATACTCTTCACTTAGTGCCCAGGTTAAAAATTAAACTGGTATATATTTTAGTTGTTCTCTAATGCTTGAAATTAATTAGTCAGTGTTAAATATGTTGAGGCATCCAAATGAATTATATTGCACACAAATAGTTTTTTATGTAACTCACAGCCTTTTTATATAACTGAAGTATTAAACATTTTGTAAGTATATATATATGTTTGTAATTTTGAATGTTTTGTACACGTCATTCATTTTCCTTTACTGACTACTGAATCGTAAAAGATTGAGTTTCAGTTTATGTGATCTTTGCTGTCTAAATCACATAAATTTTAAACAGAGAAAGTATTTAATATATTTACAGAGAAAGAGAGAAGCATCTATTCACTAGGGTTTTTTTTTAAATACTGTGCAAATACTCATTTTTATTAGGTTTTGTTTGTGGTTTCTTCTGTCGGTTTTGTTTTTTAAGCAAATTTTCATATATATTGAAGCTTAACATTTTTAAAGAACAATGTCTTTTTGAAGAAGGCTGATATATAGCCAATGTCATTGTAAAATCCATCTTTTATAAATTTGCTTTGTTGGCATTCACCATTACTTGTTAAACTTTGCTGATAAAAATATTAAAAGAGCGGGCAAGTCGCACTGCAGTTAAAAATTACATGCAACAGTCTACAGTTGTCTTCTAAGTTTTCCATTTCCATTGATGGCAATTCACGTCCCAGAAACCTAGGTTAAAATGAATTCCTTATGCTGTTTGGGGAGTAATAACTCACAGAAATACTTTGCTATTTCTCTCTCCCACACCCAGATATTTTTGTGTGGATTTCAGATTTCAGTACAAAACATAAAATAACATAACATAAACACAGCAGTGAGAAAATGAACTTCACTTAAACTCACTTAAATATAACCTGTCCCCGATCTTTAATTTTCTACAATACATAGCATTATTTTCCAGATGGGATATCCCACAGTAAAGAAACACAAGACAGACCTCCTGTCTATATACAGAATGAAAATTACTTTGAGTAGAAATACAGCATTTCTAATGACACTGTTGTGTGAAGTCAATGTTCTGTTTATCTACAGTACAGGCTGTTACTTTACAAAAAGTGAAAGATAGTTTGACACATCAAGTAATCATAGAAAACTGTTAGTGCCCTGCAGCAGTTTAACAGCGCTGGGGAAGAGAGGCAAAGGCAGAAGTTTAAAAGCTACCAGTGCAGTAAATACATTAGAACAAAGACTGAAGACAGACTTTCAGTGTAAGTCTACATTTTTTTTCTCTTAAAAATGTTCTTGGAAAAAGTTCTAAAAGTGGCAGATTCATTAGGGAACAACTAACTCTCCAATGTAGATAGATTCATATGGGAAAAGTGATATAGTAGCCCACTCTCTAACCAACATAAATCATTAGAAGATGATTAGAAGATGCTCATATTTTCCAAAATCTCAGTTAGAAATGTTTTCAGTTGCAAAATAAATGTCCTGTTATGAACAACACGTTAGTTGTTCAGAAAACTCAAAATCAACATGTCTTAAGCTAAGTTTTATATATGCAGCATGAAATTTAAATGATTTTGTTTTATATTTTCCAGTGTTAAGATTTCTTTTCAGAAAAGGCATATTGGGTTTTCTCACTTAAACAGTGCTTCTGAGAATTCTGAGACTTTGAACAGCACCTGTTAGTGCTGGGAATTTCCTGCTGACTTAGATCTCAAACTAAATTAAGAATTACCGTAACAGGGGTCTATGCAATAAAGAATAAGAATCTCTAAATCCTATTACTAGTTGAAAAAAGAGAGTCTTGCTTAGATCTCTTACTGAAAATGGATGTTTAGATCACAAGGCACTGATTTTCTTTGTGCTGGAACAGAGAAGAAATATGCTTTTTTTAGTGTAATAATGCTAAGCGCAGTATGGTGAAAGTACAATTACATTTGTTTAGAGATATTTTGTCCCATGCATTTTGACTGTAAAATACAGGCTAATCATTCAGATGTTAGGAGTGCTAATTGATAGATTACTTGTGTTGATTTGGCACGGCCTTGTATTTTTGAAAGCAACTAAGGCCATGGGGGCAGCTTTTGTGAGAAGCTCTCACCATGTCTAACAGAGCCAATCTCTAATGGCTC
>VWYP01011300.1:0-12673 GCA_013400435.1 Pycnonotus jocosus
GTGTGTACATTCTCAGTAGATCCACTGGTGAAAATCAGTGTAGTAGATGTAGAGTTTCCAATTTCACAGAATTTGAAGGGACCTTAAGATCGTCTAGTTCCAACCTGCTTGCCATGGACTAGGTCACCTTCTACTGAACCTTGGCTGAGGTTGCTCAAAGCCTCATCTATTCAGGGATGGGGCATCCACAGCTTCTCTGAGCAATCTGTTCCAGTGCCTCACCATCCTCACAATAAAGACTTTCTTTCTAATACCTGATCAAAACCTGCCCTCTGTCAGCTTCAAGCTATTCCCCCTTGTCCTGTCATTACACACTCTTATGAAAAGCCCCTCTGCAGTTCTCTTGTAGGCTATATTATAGGTTTGCAATTTTTTCAGTTGGGTTAAGAATCTACACTAAAATGTTGCTGTCACAATCTGCTGGTAAAACAGTGTTGTTAGATCTTTGGTCTTGCCACCCAAGATTGCAAAATGAAGAAGTCATTTGTCTGTGGAGCTTTGATTTGCTTCTTATTTGCAAGTATTATGATTTAGTCCTTAATTACATGACGCGTGTCTTTTTTCACTATGGCACCTGCCGCATTCTCTGCTCAGAAAAGATGGAGTTCAGGTTGCAGACTGCTAATACAGTGACTTGGCTTTTCCTTCTTGTCTCCTGTTCCTTACTTTTTGCATATGACTTGAATTCTTTGCTGGTAATGAAATGAATAATTAATTCTTGTCTTTTATTGGTGCTTATCACTATAGCATCTGTCTGCTTTCCAAAGATTAATGAATGTAACATAGCACCATTACAATGGCTATTACTTAATTTTTTTGTGAGCCACCTAAAGGACATTAAGGTAAAACACCAAAAGTCTTCGTCATTTGGAATATGCCGAGGAAACTAGGTAAGATTCTGCAGGGTTACATACACAAGGATAGTAAAGCATATGTAGGACTTCATTGCTGTGTTAAAAGCTTTGCATATTCTGAACTATGGTCTAAAGTCAAACTCTTATAAACCTGTTGTTACATGGAAGTAGCTCTAGAAATTTGGTTTAATCAGCATCCCATAGAGATCTTCTGTAACAGTAGTTGCAAAATCCAGTGTTGCAGAGTAATAGTGTGGTTGCTGTAGTGACAAAATCATTCTTTCTGCATGCCTCTTATTGTGTGTTCTTGCTATCTCTCCATTTTTGCAATAAATAAAGAGGATTACAGGCAGGCCTCCTTCCTAAGTCAATATTTCTTTATTTGAAAAATACACCACACCATTTTGTAGCGTGGAAATGTTGTTGTGCAGTGAAAGCCAAATTCAGGTGATCTGAGAGCTTGACTTTCAAATTTGAATATTCTTTTTAACATTCTTTGACATTCATAATCACTTTTCAGAGACTGAGGATAACTAACGTGAGGTACCA
Source organism: Pycnonotus jocosus (assembly GCA_013400435.1). Lineage (NCBI taxonomy): Eukaryota > Metazoa > Chordata > Aves > Passeriformes > Pycnonotidae > Pycnonotus > Pycnonotus jocosus. Next base: position 1,404 of record VWYP01011300.1, read on the forward strand.
GTATTTGCGGATTCCTTATTTTGATTTTCAAATTAGGTGAATATTTTTCCTAAAGGACTGTGTTAATCTAATACAAATATGGAGAAAATGGTTTTAAAAAAATATTATTCTAGTATGACACCTAGTTTTCTGATGAGGATTTCAAATGCAAGAGAGGAGTAGATATCATTTGCTATGACTACAGTAGCACTTCTGACACTGTCCCATGTTGCATTATTGAAAACAAATTGGGGAGATATGAATTGCTGGCTGAGGGAGGTAAGTGCTGGCCCAACTGCCTTGGTCACAAGAGTGGTCAACAGTTCAGAGTCAAACTAGTTAATAGCCACAAGGGGCATTTCTGAAGGGTTCATGGTGGGGCAGATGCAGTTTAATGTCTTACTAGCAACATGGACATGAGTAGCTGAAGCTACTTTCCAATGGTGATACAGTGGAAAGTAGCTCCAACAAATTTGTGGTTGATTTAGAAGGCAACAGTTGATATGCTGGAGAGCAGGGCTGCCCTTTGGAGAGCAGACTGCAGGAATGTGATGGCAGAAACTTGATGAAATTCAACAAATCAAAATGCAGAGTCCTAAAGACAAGACAGAATTAGTTCCATGCAACCAGACAGGCTAGGGTCTCACTGGCTGGGACACACCCTTGTTATCCACTAGGACCCTCAAGTGTTACCCTAAAAGATAACCATGAAGCAACAGCTGTGCTGTTGTGGAGATAAAGGCTGACAGCATACTGGTTGCATTAGCAAGACCAAGTCCAGATCAAGCCAAGTTATTCTTCCAATTTGTTCAACATTTCTGAAGTTAAATCTGGAGTTGTGTGTCAGATTTCAGGCTTTTCAGTAAGACAAGTACTGACAACTGCAGTGTTCATTTCAGAGGAGTACCACCAATATGAGCATGTGATCTATAACAAAAGACTGAGGAAGCTGGTTCTGTTCTGCTTGGAGAGAAGACTAGGATGGGGTCTAATTGTTGTCTTTCATTACCTGTCCGGAGGTTATGGAGGGCGTGGAGCCAGATTTTTCCTCAAGATGTACAGCAAGAGGACAAGATGCAGAAGTCACAAGTTGCAGCAAAGAAAAGTTTGACTATAAGAAAAAGACTTTTCACAGTTAAAAGACAGTAAGCAGTGAAACAGGTGCCTAGAGAGGGTTGTGGAATTTCTGCCTTTGGAGATACTCAGAATTTGGGTAGATTTTTAGTCCTGGGCAACCTGATACGACTTGAAAGATAACACTTTGAGCAGTGTTTGGACTAGAGACGTCCAGAGGTCCTTTCCAACCTATTTTTTAGTGGTTATGAATTCTGTGTCACAGAGAAGGTGAAATAGGAAAAGATGTTGAATGATGCATCTAAACTAGGATTCCTATTGCTACATTTTAATGCAGTTTGGAAAAAAACTATTTGATGACCTAGTAATGCAGCCACTCCAGTAGCTAAAACCTTGACGTCATGAAAAAGTTCTTAAATAAATGTGAGTTTGTTTAATCATGTCAAAATTGTAGCGATTACTCTGAAATAGTACCAAGGTGGTTCTGCACCTATGTTCACATGGTCTTTTGAGAAACAGTCAAATCAGGCATTGTAAAAACTCAGTTGCTGCATTACCACTTTGTGTACAAGAAAGCTTTGGAACTCTCCCAGGTGTGTTTTTAACTCTGTTTGGCAATGTTTAATGCAAATTATGTTCCTTTATGAATGATATATATTCATGTATCAAACAGTATTTAATTGATCTATTTTTAGGGCTGTTTTGCTATCCCATTTCCATAGAAACTTTACCAGGTGTATGTATATGCTTAACTAGTTTTAATTTATCTAATTGGGAAATGTGATCTCCTACTATATTCTCTCTTAACTGCAGCTAAAAAGCTCCCAAGGGCATTTGTTCTGCTGTCCAGCTCCCTTGCCAATAGTACAGTTTCGAGCAAAAGAGAGCATTCAGGTGCTGAAGAACAGAAAAACATTGAAACGTTATCATTAAAATCTGACTCCAGTTCTATCTTCAAAACTAAATGCTAATATAATCTGCATTGATGTGGGTGAGGTTCCTCTGCTGGAAGAAGTCCCAGCATCTCTGAGCCAGTGCTCAATATGAAGAATTGTATACAAAGAAGAGATTAAGTGCAGCTTGGAAGGCTTTAATTTCTGCTGCTAGCAACAGGTGTTGGGGTGGAGAGATAAAATCATCCTGTGGTGTATTTTTGAGAGGATTTCACTTCCAAGCATGTGGCTTCCTTAAGGAAGTCACTCAAGTAACTTCTCAAGTATTAAGCAGTTACTCAAGTATAATTGCAGAAAAAGAAGAGGGAGATAGACTGCAACACAGTAGGAATAACTGGAATGATTACTGTAGATATTTATGGAAGGTCTATTTGGAAATTATTCTTCTGTTGAGCTTGCCTCCATGAATTTTGTACAAGATGGGGTAATCAGCCTTATGGAATGGAAAAAGTAGTTAATTTTTAACAGTGAACCACATCCTAGCTGACCTCAAATTCTACCCTAATTTGTTCCATGTTAAAGAGCTCAGTCAGCATTGTTCAGGTAGAATAACCTGGACTACTAACCAAGGGGGTTTTGACTCTTTTGTTTAAATTAAATATTTGGGGCTTGTGTCTGTCAGTTGGAAAGGGAAATGGATGTAGACAACTGACCAACACATCTTTGCAAATACCTTTTGTTGCACCAGTCACCACATCACAAATTACTTTTTGGTTCAATCCAGTTAAGGGTGAGAAAGGTGTTGAGGAAGACACTACAAGTATATAAAAGAGGGGTTTTTTTAAGCATAGAAGGTTGTGATTTTTTAAAAAAATTCTAAAGCAAACCTGTTCTTTGTTTGGTTTTTTTTTTTCAGCATTAAAGCTGGGCGTCTCCTTTCGCACATTCCGTATCAGCTTTACACCAAGCAGTCAAGTGTTCAGAAAGGTCTCAACTTTAACAGCATATGCAAACCTGAAGATGCCGTGCCAGGTCCAAGCAATATAGCTAAAGATCTCAACAGGGTGTAAGTGTTTCTGATTTTGTAATGCAGATGCTCGTCATTAACCCATAGTGAGTTTGCATTTGTAAATAGCGTTTTTAAAGCTCATTTCAGCTTTGTAAGAGGCAAGCTCTGAGGTGCTGAAATTTGAAAGTAAGGTATACTGTATAAATAGTTGAGGAAGGAACTCAGTTACCTTGACTCCAAGCCTTGTCTCTAGTCTTTGGACCACAGCTTACTTGATACTGTGGCCTAGGAGTCCTAGGATGTAATATGTCTGTACGGAAGCAACAGGCATGCATTAATGGATTCTGATTGGTGATGCTAAAAAGTAGGTCTTCATTTCAATAATAAAAAGCTGGTTACTACTTTTGCTGAAGGTGCCTAGGAATGAATATAAATGCATACTAGTTGTTAATCTCTTTCTTTAGCCTCTTAAAAAAAAAGTGACAGCATACACAATGTATACTAACACCAAGGTTTAAGTCATGCTTTGAAAGAGAAGATGGATTAAAAAATGAAATTACAATATTAAAAAAGTATCCTAAGAGACCTAAGACCTTGAGAGAAGAATTGAAGAGAAAGCACCAGCAAAACTTTCTAACTGGCAGAGGAATTGAAATTTGAAAAGAAACATTCCACTTGAACTGTTCTATAAATTATTTTTTTAATAAGAAGATTCCTACATCTTTTTCAGAAATACGCATTTCTTGTTTACAGGCAAGAATAATAACATCATAGATTTTTTTTTTGTTAGGTTGGAAAAGGTATCTGGATGTCATCTGGTTCAGCACTCAGCCCAAACAGGGCCAAAGATATTGTGCAAGGTGCTATACTTCTGATTTGTTCTGGTGATCTGATTCTTTTGCAATCCAATTCACTGATTCTTTTACAATCCAGTCATGCATAATGCTGAGGAGACTTTACCACATGAGTGGGGTTTGTCTGCATTTAGGGAAATAAAACCAGTCTCACAAAATTAAGATCTTAAGCAGTGTTTCATACCCATATTTTAAACAATGAGTGGTACTATTGTGTTGTTAAAGATTTTTTAAATGAGAAGAATATTCAGACTTCCCGAAATATCAGTATAGTCTGAAAAACATGACTTTATAAGCCTGCCTATCCATTAAGTATGTAGCACTGAATATACCATTTTCCACCACACAACTCTTCAAAAATACTATGTTTGCTGTAATTTGTTTTGATAATCGTAACCAAATTGTTATCATGCTTAGTGGTCTTTCTGGTTTCAGTAGCTTACTGAATAGCTAATTTTTCCCACCTTTTTTTGCATACTTAAATTGCTAGCTTTGGGAATTGGGAGTGATGTTTGGGCTTGTTGGGTTTTTTCCAGCAGATCAAGGGTGTGTAGAACTCTTGAAGACCTTGGTTTTCATTGCCAGAGTTAATTTTTTGAATGAAAGCTTTGGTTTTTTGCTACTGCACTTATGGCAGAATACTTTGGTTTATATGCTTAAAAGCTGAACATTTATTTGTTTGTGGTTTTTATCAAAGCTAATTTATACGTTTGATTTTTAGAGCTGGAACAGATTTTTTCATTAATAAAAAATAAGACTAATCTAACAGTAATCTAAAATAATTTCCTAAAAAATAGTTCTCTGTGTATACTTTCTCTTTCCTTTTTGTTTGTTTATAACTAGTCAAGAAAAATCACATCTCTTGACAAAAGGACAGCTCCTTCTGATGGTTTGTGTGCTCCTGCAACACTCACACTGTGCATGGCAGTACAGTTGTGTTAACAAATAAATAATTATTGTAATTCAGTTAGAGATTGCCTGCCAAATTAAAGGCCTTGGAAATAGTTTTTCTAATATGTGAATGGTCACTCCCATGTAAACTCCGTTAATAATGCATGAAATCTGTAAAATCGTGGGTATGAGTTTATATTTTGTGCTATTTGAGAGGATGTGGCTCAGAATTTGAGATAATTGTCTTGGGAATGTAACTGAAGTATATATTGAGAACAATTAGGAAGAAAAGCTTGAAATTACATGCAAATGTGCCTTTATTTATAAAATATACAGTATTTAATTATTGTATCTGTTTCAGAAATCATATTAAAAAGTATGAAATGGAGAATGAAATCACACCCAATGGAATAAGCAACTGGAATGATGAAGAGGAAGAAGAAAGTGACGATTTTGGATTTACAGAGCTGGAGGAGATTCTTCCCATACGGAAACAAAACGGGATTCAGTCTCATAAAGACAGCACTGCCCTTTTTAATGGACACACACACACTTCTACCAGTGCCTTAAAGACACAGAATTGCTTGGTGCCCTCCGGCAACGGTGTTGCAAGCAGGTTGTCTCCAGGCCCTGTGCAGGAGGAGGGGAAGACTGACAAAGGCATGGTTGACTTTAGAGACTGCACAATGCAGCAGTTGCAGCAAAGCAGCAAAAATACAGACTTTTTGTGGAGTCCACACAGGACTATGAGTAACTCATCTTCATCTTCATTTTTGCACAGTAATGCTAAAATAAATGGTGCTCACCACTCAACTGTTCAGGGGCCTTCAAGCACAAAAAGCACTTCTGTACCTGCTCCTAGCAAGGCAGCTTCCTTAACTGTGTCCAAACCTTCAGATTGTAGTTTTATTTCTGACTTTTATTCACATTCAAGACTGCATCATATATCAACATGGAAGTGTGAATTGACAGAGTTTGTCAACAGCCTGCAGAGAAAAAACAGCGGTGTCTTTCCAGGAAGGGAAAAAATTAAAAAATGGAAAACAGGCAGGTCTGCACTTAAAACTGACACAGGTAGATACTTGTTTAAGAAGGTTTATGTTAAGAAGATGCATTATATCTTCGTGCATTAAATGTCCAAATGAGACTACATAGTTTAGTATTGAGAATTCATATTATAGTCAGACTATCTGGAAAAACTTGATGACTTTGGTGCACTGAACACTAATGGATGCAACTGCTTTTGGCTTTGTTTGGGGTTTTTTAACTTAAAATGTTACTTAATGTGATACTCTGATCTATATTCAATTCTTCCTTGTAGAAATAGTATTTCTGACTTTACCAAGATATATGGATTGATAAGGGAGAAAAATACTATGTATATCTAAATACACAAATCTGTAGTTGCTGTGTGAAAATCTGCAAGGGAAAAAAAAAGAGAAGAAAAAAAAATCCTTACTGTTCAGCACGAGCATTTAAAAGATGAGTAACATTTGGATGTGAATTAAAATATAATTTTTTTTTTGTTAGTAAGAGTTTTATATAGTTCTGGGTCTGTTAAAGTGGGTGCTAGTGTCACAAGAGACTTTTGAACCTGGCTTGAAGAGAATATTTTATGTCATTGCATCAAGGGCCAAAGTGACTCATTAGAGTCATAAGTGTTACAGAGAAAATATTTTGCATCTTTAGAATCTCTTGTCTATAGTCTTATTAAATTAAAAGGTTAGCTTTGTACCATTAAAGAGATTCTGACTCCTGTGCTGTAAAATTATTCACTTGTAATCATATGAAAATATGCATGAGAAAATTGCCACATCAAAAAAATTGTTAGATAATAAATTTACTGATTCTGTGTTTGTATTAGGACACCCCAGTTATCAAACATGTTAGCTTATTAACTACTTAAAGTGTATTTTTTTAATCAAAATGTGGTATAAGCTAATATAGCTTTATTTTCTCTTTGATTTGGCCTAGAGTATTCAAATAGTTAATACCTGTGATTCAGTTGACAAGTAGCAGCTCCTTAACTTGATCACTTGATTTGTAAATATGCCAATTATAAGGTAGTCCTTATATTTCAGAGAATGAGTTCAAAATGTATACGATTAAAGCCAAGAGGATATTTTTCTGATTACTCAGTAATTAACTCAGATGTTAAGTGGAACAGTTCACTTGATGTATCAAAGTATTTCTTCACTGTTACACTTTATGCATTGTTCAAATTAATTTTTTTTGTTAGATATTGCCACCTTTGGTAGGTCAGCAACATAGAGACATGCAGACTTGAACTTGGGAAAGCATTTTTGGTGTTTCAGGCGTGTGTGTTTTTCAGTGAGGAGTTACCTTGCTCATCTTTGCTGAATGTTTGCATGCATCTAAGTACAGCAATGACAAAATCCAGTTGCATGGGGCTTTCAAAACTAATTGTGATATGTTTCATGGAAAATAATGGTAGCTCGTAGTGCAGCTAAACTTATATTTTTATCTTTTGAAGCAATCTTCTGATTGATGAACACAAAGGAGTAAAATTCTCTTCCTGATTCAATGTTAACATAGTGAAATTAAGATCCAGTGCCAACATGCATTGATCTCCTTGGATTCAGGGAACTCATTAGGATAGAAGGTGTTAATTATAAGAAAATAAAAAATAGAAACTCTTACATTAATTCATTGTTTAGGCTGGTTTTCTGCTGCTTATGTTCATCTTTCTTGGAGTAGATACCTTCTTGGTGAGAGGAAGCAAAAATATTTATGGTTTAGAGGTGGTAAAAACTTGATAATAGACCTTGATGACTACTGTGAGTAGTACCAAAGTATATAAATTAGGGTTCAAGTTTTCTGTTGGTGTATCTTCATACTAGGTAATGTGTCTGTTGCGAGCTCAGCCAAGCCACAGAGCTGTATAATGCACGTGGATATGGATTGCTTCTTTGTGTCTGTGGCTATCCGAAATAGACCAGATCTCAAAGGTCAGTATTTAAGTCTGTACGTTACAGTCTACTCAGTTAAGCCTTTAAAAAAACAAACTTGCACAATAATAAAATTAATTTGGCGTATTAATCTTTTTTCTTGCATCTTCAATAGTTAGACCATGCAACTTTCATATTCCTGTTTATTTTCTCACAATCCAAAAGCAAGTGGAAGAGAGAACTGGAAGTCTCCTTGCTATCTCCTTTCAGTATCTAAAGTAAGAAGAGAGACGTAAAATCTGTAGTAACAATTCTCTGTGACCTTGTACATAAACTTGCCCAGATTTTAATCTACCCTATTAGAAATCGGAAATTGAATTTCAGTTATACTAAAAGTGGGGTTTGGGCACTATCTATTTAAAAATAAAAAGGAAAAGAAAAGAAAATGGGATATCCTAATAATCTTCCTGAAGCAGTTTAAGAAGCTTTGTTTAACTAGAAAAGTGGAAAGATCAAGGTTGAGAATTAATTGTCTCTGCCTGATGCATATTTTTCAAGAGAAATTTGTTTCTCCTTTCCTTTCCTTTCTAAGCTCTGAGGCATGAGATATTGTAAGACCTGGAGGATTCAGGAACAATTCAGCTGACATTTAAAAGTCTGAGTTGTGTGATCATCCTTAAGGCATAGGAGAGTTAGTGGAGCACCTTAGCAAACTTTGGTGGGTTTGTTTTCTACAAGTGTACCATTCAGAAGTGGAGATCGTATTTCTGTGCAAACACTGAACTTCAGGAGTGCACAAGTTTGAAGTCTTGTTGCAGTGGTGACCATGTCACACTCCGAGATATCACAGACCTTGAGAAAAGAGTAAGCTGTATATGTGGTTCCATTGCTCTCTTCTGTCCAAAGGCAGGAGCAGCTGTATCAAAAATTCTCCTGCTATGCTGGGTTCTTTAAAACTTGATTTCCTGCTAAGTTTCAAATTCCATTACTGGAACATAAAGAATGTAGGACTTTTCCACAAATACTTTTTCTTTTCCACAGAAGCTTACCAGGACTTTCACTGCAGAAATTACCTTCCTTTGGAAACACCACGGAGGTGTTAATATTACAGAAAAGTCAAAAGTTTACTGAATATTTTGGTTTGCACAGTTAAACTAAGTGGAACTAAGTGTTTTGGCATGTGTATATTTTTCTGATTTATTTAAGCTAATGAATATTTTGAAGTATTTAAAATCAGTCCAGTGTTTGCTGTATCTTAAACTAATGAATCATTAGGTCATTGGTGAAATTTCACAGCTTCAATTTATATTTGTTATTAAAGACCAACTAGTATTGGCTGTATTTTCACTCTTGAAAAACTTTTCTTCTTTACCTATGACTGCAGTTAAGACAGACTCATTGTCACAATTCCAAGGCCCTTTAATAGCTGTTCCTTCTTTAGTGCCTTTAGAGCATCTAAGCTTGAAAGAAACTATAAAAAGTAAATTAAAAATCCTTATGATCTTATTCTAATTGTGCTATAATTGAAGTGTAAGCTCTTATAGGTATTGACCTGTAAGTATGTGCATTTTTTCTCCACAGGAAAGCCAGTGGCTGTTACTAGTAACAGAGGTACGGGAAAGGCACTGCTGCGCCCTGGTGCAAACCCCCAGCTTGAACAGCAATATTACCAGAAAAAGCTATTGAATGGCAAAGCAGGTACAGATAAGTCAGTCTGTCTGTATGTTTTTAACTGTTGTTATAGAAGACTTTTTGTTTAAAATTATTCATAAAGTGTACCATGGATAAATTTATTTCTTTCATGTGGGGGACTTCAGAAAGACATAGCTTTGGACAACGTGGTGCTCTGTGGCTTCAGTAAAAGCAGGCCACTGTGGCTTCTTGTTAGTTAGCTTTGCTCAGTATGAGTAAATTATTTTAGACTAATTTTGGGTTTTACTCACTTTCTTGAGATTGAGTGGAAGATGGAATAGTTATGTAGTTATTTAAAATGAAAAATAAGTACAGGTTGTCCAGGATCACTTTTTTCTCAGAAAGTCAAGTATAGAGAGGAAGGTGCAAAATAAATTTTAAAAGTCTAGTACAGGAGTTTTTGCTATAAAAGTACAGCACATGGCCAGTGAGAAACTGATTGAAGTTGGCTTTTGAGTTGCATATGTAGAATATCTCTGTACAATGAGTTAATTTGGGTGGTCTGTAGAGCATTTTAGGTTTCTGGAAAGTCTGTGCAATTTCATTAATTCTGTTTGTTCAATACTTTGTTTTCTGCAAATCAGGGCGTCTGTTGTAGTTTGAGAATTCCGTACTTGCCTGCAATAATTTAGAAATTTGTTATTTTCTGTGTCCTCAAGTAGTAGTATACTAACATAAACCAAAGTTTTATTAATAGGTTTTGTTATACTGCCTGAATTTTATTTGGTATGAGAAAGTATATTGCTAAACATGGGCAACTTCAGTGGCCAGTAGCAGTCTATATAATCATCTAGAAGTGTAGTCTTTACCACAGAGTTGGTAAAAAGTGCATATACAAGGGATAGCTGCAGTTTAAGTTCAGTTTAGGCTTGGAAGTTGAGTTTCTCCTTTGCCCATTTGTATCTGCAGTTTTTACCAAACTTGGGGTACTAAGTACTGTTGTTACAGTTTACACCTCAGTGTTTTATTTTGGTGACACAAAATGGGGCAAAATACAGGTTGTTCTTCCATGGTCGTTTATGAAACATTAGTACTTTAGAAATCAGCAGGTTGATGGGGGTTTTTGAAGACATTTAGAAGCAAGGTGTTACTGGAACGGATGCTATTTCATTTGTCTTTTTTTGCTGTAGTTTAAGAACACTTCAAAACTGAGGTAGGATATGTGTTTGTGGAACCCACTGGCCTTCAAGCTTTTAGGACTTCTCAGTATGCTCCAGACAAAGATAGCTGTGGTCTTTCGGGAGTTACATTTTCTGCATTAGAGCTTGTGTATGAAGTATTAAATGGTAGTTCAGTTTACACAGTGACTTGCTAACTTTTATTAGGGCCTTGAACTGGATAAGGGTGTGACTTTTTACAACTGAGTGGTTTGGAGAGTTAGAGGGTTAAATTACAGTTTAGCTGATACCTAGCATGTTCTTTTGATTCAGAAATTCAGTCATATCTCTTCTGCTGTATTTATTGCTTAAGTGTACAGCAGCTTTCAACTTCATTGTATAACAGGCTCAGTTTCTTACTGTGGCAGCTTTTTCTGGATATCACACATTCATTTCTTTAACTTCAGCATCCAGTCTCAACTGGCTTGCAGGCAGGCAGGCAGCTAGCTCTTTCTTTCTTGATACTTAGGCTGATAGTGCAGCCTGTTGTTTTGGTGAAAGGATTTTTTCCACTCTTTTTATAGTCCCTGTTTCATTAGCTGCAGTTCATAATATTTTTGAGTCTCTGTTTATTTTATCTCCATTTACAATCATTTTACCAATTAAACCCAAACCTATTGTTTCTGCTTGTGTTTTCTCATAAGTACATGGTTTGTCTTCCTTTTGGGATAAAGAAATTACAGTTAGTTAGGGTCTTAGATGTAAAGGTGGAATTGCTGATGAGGCTTCTCAGACATCACAGTATCTTAGAAAGTGACACACTTCACAGCATGTGTTTAATTGTGCCGTGCCAGAGGGAAATACAGTGCAGT
>VWYP01011300.1:13032-23810 GCA_013400435.1 Pycnonotus jocosus
AAACCCAGACCCAAAACCCCCAAATCCTTATGAATCACTTGTGATCAAATACTGAATTCTGCTGCTTCAGCTACTTCTTTTTTTAAAAAAAATTCTTTAGTGATACTGGTTCCTGACTTTGATCTGCATTGCTAGACAAATATCTAGTGTCAATAGAATCTTCAGTCTTTTATGAAGTACTTTCTTTTTCTTGTATTAATTCATCTAAAAATGCATAACTCGTAAATTTAAAAATTTGATACCATTCTCACCCTAAATCCCCAAATTGGAGATAGGCTTTCTAGATAGTAGAAATCACTTCTCTACATACATGCCATCTTTAACATTCATATTCTAAAGATAAAAGATTAACGTATGTTAATCAGGATTCATAGTTTGGGGTCTCTTCTATGGCCAGGATGCCCAAGATGTGAATGTTTTCTAGACTTCCTTTCCCTCAACCCTACAATCTCCCTTTTCATTCTAAAGAGCAGCAGAATTTAACCATCATATTAGTCACAGATTTATTCTCAGCGATTTCTTTTTCACAGACTTGGGTCCTGGCCTCTGATTTCTCCATCCGTTGCTCCACATTCACCATGTGCCTGTCTAGTTTCCCAGCTTTTGATGAGAGGTTCTCTACCTTGCCTTCCATTGAGGACAATGTGTTCTGCATTGCCCTGAATTTCACATGAAGTGACTCCATCAGCTCATGGGGGGATCTGCTCTGCTGCGATGTGGAAAAAGTCGACGAATCCAGTGAAGATAGACAAGATGACAGCATCATCTCAGGCCAGGGCACAGGAAGGCATGGACTAAAGAAGTTGTTCTTGTCATTCTTATCTTTATTTGGGGCATTATTTTGCTCTAATTTTCAATTGCAGACATCTTAGGTAACTTATTGAGCTCATCATAAATTAAAATATTTAAGAAAGTAAAAAATGCACAAATTTAGCAGAAATGCTGAATAAAAGCAGTTTCCCACATGAGTTAGGCTCTACCCCTGGTATCTCCACTCACTCATTACACCACTTTCTCTGGTTTGATAGCTACTCATATGTGCACATAGCACCAGGTTTCCTTTCAGTCAGATTGGTGGTGTAAGTTGTTAGTACTGTGGAACTCTGTAGTAAACATGTAGGCATTGTGGTACTCTGTAGTAAACTCCCATTTGTTATAATGCAAAGGTGCATGGTATTAGATAGACTACAGTAATGAAAAACAACGGTGTAGTGGATTTCATTTTAAATAAATAGAAGCATTTTATCTATATGATACCCTGTTGTTTTGATTCTGATGGGAATTTGGGCAGGCATCATAGTTTTTGCATCTAGTGATTTTTTTCAAGTTGATCCATATTTAGAGTATAGCAAGTATTTCAAGATTTACATACTGTGAAAACCCAAATAGAACTAGAAAATCTTTTGCTTGTTTCCAGTATTCAGTGTCACAGAATTCTGCCTAGTACCTAGAGTACCCAGTGGGCCTGGAGGATCCTTTAATATTTGTGTAAGAATGTGTAGTAAAGTTTTATAGAGTTAGGGAAGGTCTGTCTCATTTGAAGTCTGAGGTTGCTGTATTTATAATTGTATCATTTTTATCCAAGATAAGTTTGTAGTGATATTTGAAAGAAATTGACATATCCTAATAAGACAATTTTTAGTAAGTAAAAGCAGTTTTTTCGGTCAATATTCCCATAAGAGTGTTAAAGAAAATACAAATTTTTAGCTATTGTTTTTTATTTCAACTAATTTGCATTCTGGTTTTCACTTCTTAAAAATCACTTTGTGGTATCTAGACTATTAGAAAAATAGCTTTAGGTGTGATATGAAGTGGCTTTATAGTCTATATGAAATTTCAGTGTTCTGATATTGAGGGTGCATTTTGTAAAAAGGAACATAGCTAAGTGTCTTGTGTAGTCGAGCAGTAGTTAAATAATTTTTAGTATCTTGTATTTGTTGGCTGGATGTGGTTATAACAGTTAGCCACGTGTGTTTGATCATTTTGATGGTCAGTAAAGCTGAGATTATTCCTACTTTACAGTATGGTATATGTAGTCACCAACGAGCTGCTGTCTAGTAATTTTGGGGGAAATAAAAATGCCATTTTTCTATTAGTATTGTTCTTGGTAGTATGTACAGATTTATCCAGGGAGACATTACTGGGAAAGGGATCTGGGTTTTTTTCTGGACTACAATATGAATCAATATAGTATTAAGAACCTCTTCGTCAAAAGATATTGTATAAAATAAAATCCATAAATTTAATTTTATTTGCATTCATTCTGTTGAACTCTTAGGAAGAATAACATAGACAAATTTTATTTTTTGAGCAGAAATTACAATACCTGATAAGCTGGACTCATCAGTCTGGGAGCATCCAGATTCCACGCATGTGAATGGAGCTGACTTCAATCTCACTGTTCTGTCCATGGCTGAAATAGCTTCTTGTAGTTATGAAGCCAGGTAGGTTAAAATAACCCTGTAGTTTTCTTGCAAATCCCATACAGATAGGCATAAGATGTCCAAAAATAGTGGTTATTAGTGTCTTTAAATTTATCTAGAGAGAAAGCTTCTGTTCGAAAGTGTAATTATATAGGTTGTTAGAATTTAACATAAGCTCTTCCCTGTGGATGCTGCTGCTTGGTAGATGCTGCTCAGTAGCTGTCAACCCAACCTACGTGTAACTTGAAATAAAGCCTGTGAAAAAAAACCTTGGGCCTTCCACTGTGATACAGATGATTTCATGTTAGTGTCATATCTTTGTATCAAAGTTGCAGTATTTTATAGAATTAATGACACATTCTGAATGTTTTATTTCAAACAGAATGTGTGACAATTAAACTTAAAACTGTTTTCTGCAGAGACTTTGCTGACTATCTCTAATGACCTAACTTAAAAAGGTTTAGAATATGAAACACTTTTACAAATATAAGCAGTGTTCAAAATACAGGGAGTTTTCCCTGATGGAAGTAATACTCCAGAAATTACTTCTTCACTGAAAGCTTTCTTAGGCTTGCTAGGATAGGCAGGCTTCTATTTGTATCTCAAAAAGACTTTATTAACAGGAGCCTAATTATGTAAGCTTGCACCTTGGAGTATAAGATCTTGCTACCTTAGTCACTGTATTATTTGTGTGGTTTTAATTTGAAACAGAAGGTAACAAGTGTGCTTTCTGGATTTTTTTTAATTTAAGGCAGATTTCTCATGCTGCATGACTTAATAATGCATAGCTAATTCAAATACTCTATTTGCAGTTATTTTTTTAACATATTAAATTTCTACCTGTTGACTGAATTCCTATTCCCATTTTTGCGGGAAAAGACAAATAATTAAATTGAAAGTACTCCCTATTAATTTGTGCAAAAGTTTGCACTGTGTTTACTTGTGCCTTATTTTATTATTTAATTTTAGACAAGTTGGCATAAAGAATGGAATGTTTTTTGGCCAAGCAAAAAAGTTGTGTCCAAATCTTCAAGCAGTTTCATATGATTTTGATGCATACAAAGAAGTTGCACAGACAGTATATGAAATACTAGCAAGGTAATGTGCTGTTTGTTTGCATGATCTTCATGGTAAGGTTATCAAGCATACTTTCTTTGCCACTACTTGAATGCTATTAATTTTGTATTTTCATCTCCAGCACTTCAGCTTCACTGAAGCTGTTCCTATTTGAGGTCTTTCTTTGTAGTATTTCTATTACTCTGAGCACCATGGTTTTGAGCATTCTTTTATCCTGAAGCCAGATCCTGTAAGCAATCAACATCTGACTTCAAATGAGTCACTGTTAAATTTTTTACTCATTTACATAGTGAGAAGCAGATCCCTGCTTAGAGAGGAGATCCTTCCAAGATATGTTTGGAAATATGTTATTGTCAATGAAAAATAAATATTCAACTCTGTCTCCAGGTGTTCCTTTAAAATCAAGATGTGTGTTGAAATTAGTCTTAGGTTAGTAATATTACTGTAATATGTTGTTTTAGCATTTTTAATATCTAAGTGGTGTGTGATACAAAATAGGCAGGGAAATGCCACCACAAAAGGAAGTCTTTATTTGCTACATATTTGTTTTAACAGATGGTGAGCTGTTGCTGGTGTTTCACCTCCTTTACTTTGTGTTAATAGCTATACTCACAACATTGAAGCAGTCAGTTGTGATGAAGCACTAGTAGATATCACTGAAATCCTCACAGAGACCAGACTGACTCCTGATGAATTTGCAAACGCTATCCGCACTGAAATCAAAGAGCGAACTAAATGCACAGCTTCTGTTGGAATGGGTAAGTAACTTCATTTCTGTTTACAAGCAGTGACTGCTTTTGTTAATCTATGAAAGCTGTCTAAGTTTGCTAAAACTCCTAAGTGTTTGAATAATATTGTTGCCATTTACATTAAATTAGTGTGAATAAAAATGCAAGAAAATATTCATAAGTGAAAGTTTTAAGCAAAAAAACTTTCCAGATCACAGATCATGGGATATTTTGAGTTGGAAGGGACCCACAAGGATCATCAAGTCCGACTCTTAAGTCAACGGCCTGTCCAGCTATAACTTCTCCTTTATCTGAACACTATGCTAAAATTCCATTCTAGCATTCATTTTTATGAAATGCTACTGTATTTTTCCAGTAAATAGAAAAAGGAGCACCGATTATGTTCCTCAATGGAGGTAGCAGGAAGAGTTTACAGGGTGACATGATTTTGCATAGCTCTTAGAAGGTATTGAGAGCAAAGATCTGTGTGATTTGTAGTAGGTATTGTGTATGAAATCACATATCTGAAAAGACTTCCTTGATTTGTTTCTTCTTGGCTCATTCCTTTCTCCTTTCTTATTGTTCCTAATTAATACTAGGGTATCTGTACATACCTGTACTGAGTGAACATGAGTGTGTGAAATCCACTTGCAAGACAAGCTGAAATTCATGACTCTAAGCAGAATTCTTCCTTTATTAACTTGGCAATTGCAAAGTTGTAGTTAGCACTACAGTTTCACTGCTGTTACAGCAAATAGTGCTGGCTGGTAATTTGAAAGTAGACACTGCAAATATATATGAATATATTTCATTTAATTCGTGGTAAAAGTTAAAGAATTTGACTGTACTTTCTGCATTTTTTGCTTGAGTGTTAAACTGTGGCATTCTACTTGAGGATCAACAGAAGTTACCACAGACATGCTATAATTTGTTGTTTTTACAGGTTCCAATATTCTGCTGGCCAGAATGGCAACTCGTAAAGCAAAACCAGATGGACAGTATCACTTAAAACCTGAAGAAGTGGATGATTTTATCAGAGGGCAACTTGTTACCAGTCTTCCAGGTACTCCTATCTTTTAGAGGCCATTTTGTCTCCTGGTATTAAACCATGTTCAGCTGCAAATTTGCCTTCTGGATCAAACAGGATTAGCTGCTATTCCATGTTTATGATCCAAAATGTGAAAGACAGTAAAGACATATAGCATCCACCTGTATGAAAACAGGCTTTATCATATTTTTTATTGTTCCCGGAAAATGCTTAAAAGCTATGTAACATAAAGCATTTCCTGGCATGTAACTATATTGTTACTCAGCACACATACATAGTATAATGTGACAGGCATGGTGCAAGAAGTACCGAGTAAGCACTCCTGTATGCTTTTAGTGATCAGCTGACATCAGCCTGCATGTATTAGTGTTAAATATAAAAAACAGTATCTTTATCTGTTGAAGGTTTAAAAAGGAGAGAAAGGCAGTAAAAAACAGGCAGCCATAGACACTGAAATAGAAGAGTGGTGGAAATAGCATCCGTAGACAGGTGCAGGTTTGCCAGAAATTCTCATTATGTAACCCTTAGTGGTCAAACACTATTTACAGCACAGTTGTGCTGTAATTTCTCTTTGGCATAACTTACAGGAGATATTTTTCCTCCAGAATATTACCCATACAGTACTGTGCTTTGACTTTAACATTTTAAAGTTTTCAGAATTCACTTGCGTGCTCATAGTAAAAACATTTTAGTGTTTGTGTTAGTAATCGACAAAGAAACAGAAAGAGATTCACCTTGACAGAGAAACAGATAATCAAGAATAGAATCTGATTACCTAGGATTTCTAATTTTTGCTGACTTTGGTAGTGTGAACTCATAGGATTAATATTTCCTAGAAGTAACAGGCCACCTCTCCAAATCCCAGAAATATGCTTCAGTTTATCACACTTATATATGTGCCGTTGCCATGGATACCTACAATTTCCAGTGCTTGGTAATTCAAAGCACAAGTGGTACAGGTATGCTATCACTTCTACCTGAAATATTATTTTTCTACCTAGGAAGCTGGAACTGGAACAGTGGTCAAAGTACTTGTTGGTTTTCATTTAGATTAGATCACTTGTACACAAGAGGAAAACATACTACATGCTGGACACTCGTTTTGGACTGAGTTGTTGGTGAGATTCAGAGAGATACAGTCTGTAAAAGGCAGTACCTCAGGACAATTTCCAAGCAGGATTCATTCACATTTACCCAAAAATAAACAAACATGCTGTAGTGTGATGTCTTAAACTAAATACATGAAACAGATTGAAGATGTACTGGTGATGACAGCAAAAGATGTCATTCAAACAATGTTTTATGGAGCAGAATTTATTTTATATATATTTATTTGTTAATTTGACATGAGTTAATATAGGGTTTAAAAATAAAGATTTTATGTGATCAGAACCTAACTGGCTTTGAATTGTATAAGGTTAACAGAACTAATTGCTTTGTTGTTAGGAGTTGGCAGGACAATGGAATGTAAGCTGGCTTCTTTGGGAATTAAAACCTGTGGAGATCTGCAGTGTGCTTCAATGTCAAAACTACAAAAAGAATTTGGTCCAAAAACAGGACAAATGCTTTACAGATTTTGTCGTGGTTTAGATGACCGGCCTGTTCGTACAGAAAAAGAAAGAAAATCTGTTTCAGCAGAAATCAACTATGGAATAAGATTTACACAGGTAACTTAAACTTGCTTCTTTTTTGCAGTGACTTCTTTCAGCTGTAGAAGAATCTTCTCAAATTCTGATTATTTTCACTTACACTTTGATCTGTTAGAGCACCATCTTAGCCACGAAATAGAAATGAGGAAAATGAAGAAGTAGGAGACCAAACGATAAAATGGGAGGAGAGACTGCAAAAGTATTGGACTGAAAAGAAGCTTGCACAAAATTAGCTGGCTATTCTGCATTCGTTATACAAGTCTGGTACAGAAAAAGAGAACTGCAGTAGGTTTGTCAGCACCTAGCATTCTCTTTCATTTAAATGCTGATTATTCGAAGATGCCAGTGCCTGAAACTATCACCAGCTACTCCCGTACAATATTTCTATTAGACTTTTTACAAATACTTTTTGTTTGTGGGGGGAGTGTTATTAACAAAATTGTATTTAAAAAGTAACTCAGGACATTATTGAGATCTTGAGTATTTATAGAAATTATAGGGGAAAAAAAGGAGTTTGAAGAGACCCGATGGTGTTGTGTAGTCCAGACCTTTGCTCAAAGCAGAGGAAGCTAATAAATCAGACCAGTTGCTCAGCACTTTATCCAGTCTGGCATTGGAAATCTCCTAGAATGAAGACTGGAATCTTCCCTGAGCAACATGTTCCACTGCTTGACTGTCCTCATGGTGAAAAAGATTTTAAGTCCTGTGCTCTTCATCTTCTAGGTTTTTGGTTAGACTTCCAATTCTGTGTTGGGGTTTCTAAATACATTTTTTAAAGACTTCTTTCAGCGCTAGGAGAGGAATTTCCCATCTCACCTAAATTAAGTGACCTGCAGTGAAAACAAACCACTTGATGTTAAATGAGACAATTGCTTGTGAGTCAGCTTGCTCTTTTCAGTTTACACAATCTGGACTGTATTAACCCTTAATGATTTACCTTTAGTATTTGAAAACTAGTAATTACNAAGTAGAATATTATTATCAAAACTCCTCTGTGTTTGGGTTGTACATTTGTGATGTTCTGTTATCAGTAATACATATATGCTTATATATTGTTGGTGTGCCTTTCTCCAGCTTGTTCAGTATTGGAGATGATGTTTTTCTTGGAGTGATTGAAGAAGACAAATTTATATCCTGCCCTGTGCATGTGCAACAGCAGTGATTTCGTTCAGTAACCAGCCAAGTTGAAATGTTCTGGTGCTGCATAGTGTTCTCTCTCCCTGAACTGTGTGATGTTGGGTACTTTCCTTTTTCTTCAGAGGCTTTTTGGTGTTCCTTGATAGATCTCATACTGATTGTGACAGTTGGAGTCAGTTCTCAGAGAAAGTTGTGCTTTGTACTTGTCAAGAAAGATGTCTGATAGTACAGTAGTCCTTCAAGTCTAGAGTGCATGGGAGCTATGGCAGTATTTGCAGAATGACTTGCTGCAGAGACTGAGAGGGCACTTCAAATTCTGAGGATGAAGCTGGCATCAGACACCTTCGACTGCAGTCTTGATACAGACAAGTTTGTTAGTGTTGAATCTTGTCTTTCCTGTTGTTTTACCAATAAATCTGCAGAGAGTTTTTTTGGTCCAGAAAGAGACAATGAAGTTCTGAAGTGGAGCTTAAAAAGTTGAATCTCAAAATCACAAAGTCAAAGACTGTGCCCCATGTTTCAGCCATTCAAGGCAATCTGTTCAGGTCTCTTGGCCTTAGCAGATAACATTTCTTCATGTAGGTGTAAATTACTCATCAGGAGTGTCATTGTTTTCTTGTGTAGCCTTATCAATGTAAAAACGTTTCATTCTACTTGGGCTTCCCATAGTACATCTCATCCAGATGGTCCCTGTAGTGTCTGCCCATCCCTGAAGAAATGGCATTGATGCCTTAGGAAGGCTGANTAAGTCCTGTGCTCTTCATCTTCTAGGTTTTTGGTTAGACTTCCAATTCTGTGTTGGGGTTTCTAAATACATTTTTTAAAGACTTCTTTCAGCGCTAGGAGAGGAATTTCCCATCTCACCTAAATTAAGTGACCTGCAGTGAAAACAAACCACTTGATGTTAAATGAGACAATTGCTTGTGAGTCAGCTTGCTCTTTTCAGTTTACACAATCTGGACTGTATTAACCCTTAATGATTTACCTTTAGTATTTGAAAACTAGNCAAGAGAGTAAAGGAGGTATTTATTAAATGGCCTTGGGCAGTACAAGAGCCCTGACCAGGGCTACACCCAAGATGGATGCAAAATGGTCACAAAATGGACAACAGGTCACAAAGTCTCACACTTTTATAAGTTTTGGTCTATTTGCATATTGGGGTTAATTGTCCAATTACAGCTCCAGGTTATGCAGTCCCATCCTTCTTGTTTTTTTCTCTTCAGTCCACCCTTGTTTATACTTGTGGACCTGGAGCTTGTAGCGGTTGTCCTTGGTCTCAAGCTGGAAAAGGATTGTTTTGTTTACCTACCCTGTGAAGAGAACTGACTAACCCTTAATGTGAAGCTCAGAGCTACACACCTAGGCAGCACAAAATCTGGAAAATATGACAGCTAAAACTTAAGGCATCAGAATAACCCAGTTATTCTGCCTGGGTAGTCAGTTGATAAGTTACTGTCAAAGGAGTAGGACCTTCAGCTTCCACAAGTAGTGCTGTTGCTCCTATTCATTGTTCTTTATTCTGTATTGACAAACTGGATGATATTGACTAAATTTTTAAAATCTGAATTCTATTTATATATTTGCATACTGAAAACCCAAGGATATAATCTAGGCATAGAGTAGCATATGCTGTTTCATACAAGGTAGTCACAGAACCTTCTACATACACATATATTCTTCAGGCATACACTTCTTTATCAAAGCAGTTGTTCTTCAGTACAGGCTTTTGAGAGACAATAGGTCTTTCTACTTTTCCTTCCATCTCAGGTAGTTGTAACAGACTGATCCCTCCTGAACTGAAGGGTCATTTGGTGGGTGTTGCTGGTAACAGAAGAGGTGGTGGAGTTCACAGACCACAGAATATGCTCAGTTGGAAGGGACATCCAGGGGTTATCAAGTCCAGGTGCTGGCCCTGCATAGCACCATCCACGTTCCCAGGAGTTCTTTCAGTGGGTTAGAGTTCAGTAGTAAGACTTGCATGCATTAGAGCCTGTCATGCTTGTGATCTTGTTAAATAGAATTCAGCTGTAATAAAAACTGAAACGACAAAATTCATGTTTCACTATAAGAAGCTCATCCCTTCTTAGAACTGGTATATATACCAAGAAGAAAATCTGTCAGTCTATACTTTTTTCTTCTGGCTATCCTGAATTCTTTGAGTTGAAGATTTATTCTTAGCAGCCTAAGAACATATCTTTAGTACTGAGTGTGTGTTGAGATAGAGCTTTATTCTTCCTTTATTTTAACTATTGTCAGAATGCTTTTTCATGAACAAATCAGTGTTTTGGACCCCTTTTCTCTGGTCAGGCATACTAATGTACACATGCCCTGAAATTTCCCTAATTCATGAAGTCTTCAGTAAGGTCAGGGGGCACCCAAGAATGCAAAATTGTTCACACATTGCTGGAGCAGTTCAGATGCCAGGAATTTGTTTGGTGATGTCTGTGTTTCTGCTTCTGGCTTTCCAGTGACCTTGTCAACCCCAGTCAATCCAGGTTATGCCATAGGTGCTGTATTTCTGTCTTTGTTAGAGCATTTCTGCTCAACCCAGTGAAAGGCTTTTTAGCAATGGAAGGGTAAACTCCAAAAGTTGCATCCAAGCAAATGGATGAGAAATCTCAGTGTGGTGTTTCCCCACGTGACCAGTTTCTCTCTTCAGTTTAAGATTTTCTCTGTAGCTATAACTCGGGTTTCATTTCTTGCCCCCTTACCTCAC
>VWYP01011322.1:4771-34691 GCA_013400435.1 Pycnonotus jocosus
AAAAAAAAGGAAAAAAAAAAGAAAGGAAAACTCTAAATTCCTACATATACTCTATAGCAATATTTATTTAGGGGGGGAATATATTCCCTGAAATTATATATATATTCCCAGGGATTGTGCCTGAATTAGCAGGGTCAAAACACAGCCAGATTCCCCAATAAAAAAAAAGAGAAACCAACTTATTTCAAGTGTAAACTTCAAGTTCTTTGAGACTTTTACTGATCAAACCCCATCGAGATCTGAAGGAACCATTTTCTCTGGATATGGAGAGCGACAGATGGAGCAAAATTTTCAGCACATTCTGAGTTTGCTGTGATGTTGCTGTCATTGCAGGCAGAGAGGAGGCTCAGCAGAGCTACCTCCCAGGAGCTGCAGGGCCAGCATGATTATAAAAACTGATATTAATTTTAAAAATTAAAAAAAAAAAAAAAGGGAGTGGGAAGGCACAGGTTCTTTTCATCTGGCTGAATTCCAGGGATTGATTTGGAGTTTTGCAAGCAGCCCAGAAGTCAGCTGTTTCCTCTCCTCCTCCCAGCTCAGTTTAATTGTGTTTCTGGGAGAGGGCAGAGCCTCCTCCAGAATGCCTGAGCAGCACCCAGGGCCTGTCCCCTCCTCCCAAACCCTGCTGACCTCCCAGCCAGGCAATCCCACCCACCCTGCCAGCAAAACAAAAAGAGTTTTCCTGGCCTAAACCTGGGCTTGTGCCTGGATTACCAGGTGCCCTGGTGACAGAAGGGACAGTGCACAGGGTGAGCAGGTGCAGACACCAACAAACACTGCTGGAGTGTCAGTGGGGAGTGTGAGAGCTGATAATGAGCCTGCTCAAAGGGACAGGGAGAGCAGGTCAGGGTTTGCTGTGCCATCCATACAGCTGAACTTGCACTGGTTAACATCCAAAGTAAACACCACTCCAGCATTTACAGCCAGCACCAGCATTCCTGCATCTTTCCAGACTGCAACAAACATTTTTTTTTTTCTCCTTTTCCCCTCACTATTTCACTCTCACAGCAATTTCCCTAAGGTGAGTGACCTGAGTGTAAAACTTGGGGCTTTCAGCTGTGCTCAAAGGGGTTACTGTGCTTGGCAAACAATATTTACCAATTCCAGGTAGTTTTAAACTCTTACACCAAATCACCCAGCACTGAGCAGTTTCTACCAATTCCAGGTATTACCAAACTCTCAAACCAAATCACCGAGCACTGAACAATATTTACCAATTCCAGGTATTACCAAACTCTCACACCAAATCACCGAGCACTGAACAATATTTACCAATTCCAGGCATTACCAAACTCTCACACCAAATCACCCAGCACTGAACAATATTTACCAATTCCAGGTAGTTTTAAACTCTTACACCAAATCACCCAGCACTGAAGTATCTAAACCTGTGCTCTGGAGATATCTCGATGGATAATCCAGATATGTCTAGGGAATAACGATGCAGAGAGCTCTGCTCTTTCAGATCATTATTTCCAAATTATTGCAGCCTTTAGTGCTGATGGTTTAGCACCCGCACAGGTGCTCCCTGGGGCCTTTGACACATCCTCCCAGCAAAGCAAAGCCCCCAAGAGCTGCAGAGGGCTGTGTGTGCAGGATGCCCAGAGCACCTTCCCCAGGCAGAGGCAGCCAGGGTGCTGGGTTTGCTCAGATCAGATCTGCACCCACAGGAACCACTTCCGCTCCCCAAACCGCAGAGCCTGCGCAGGGCAAACCACAGCCCGTGGTGCCTCCCGACAGGCTGCAGGAACAAACTGCACTCCAGCACCAGGAGATCTCTTTTTGGCCTTGGCACATGAGGATTCCCCCATTCTCACGTTTAAGGTGTCCACATGATATAAATTCGCTCTCCTCTACTGCAGTTCCCCCTGGGTATCTGCCAGAGCTGATGCTGCTGCCTCAGTCAGGAGAGAGCCTGCAGCAGCAGGGAAAATCCCTCCTTTAAATCCTCACAACAGCAGCTCACTTTTGGCTGAGGTCACTGCCTCATTTAGGACATCACATCATTATAATTTTTTCAAAAGAGAGGGGGGGAAAAAAAAAAATCCTATTGACACGGAGCAGAAAACAACGCTGTGTTCTGGCTTTGAAAGGCACTCACCAGAAGAACAGGAATTATCACAACACAGCTCCAACACCATCACAGGGGAGCTGCTGTCACCCAGAGCAGCCTCCTGAGAGCCAGACAGGCACTCCCAATGTGTTCCCTCAGTCCTGCACAGCCCTCTGAGCTGCAGCCCTGCCCTGTCAGGCCTTTGTGCTGTCCAGCAGCGTGTCCTGGCCCTGCAGGCTGCCATGTGCCCTGCAGAGCACGGGGCAGGCAGGAAACCTCTCTCCTATCTGGCAGCTGCCACCAGCGCTCCCATTTCTCTCCCTCTCACTCACTTCCTATTGATTTCTCCTGTCTCGCACTGCAGCTTTTTCCTATTTCCTCTCTCTGCTCGCTCGTTATGGCTTCCCTCCTTTCATTCTCTCCCCTTCCACGTTTTCCATCACTTTCCTGGCAGCTTTGATCTCTTTGATGCCTCTTTTGCATCTGGGCACAGCGGAGAGGCAGCGGTGCCTCTGTGGCACCCAGACTTCACGTCTGAAGTGCTGCCAAGAAGCTGCACCAACAGCCACTATCATAACAGGCTAAAAAAGACTTTCAAGCAGCCATCAGATGCTTCAGGTGAGCCTGCAGGTTGCAGCTTGTGTGTTTATGGGAGTGGTGGACTCCCCAGCCCTTTGCCTGTCTCACACCAGTCTGGTGCTTTATTAAATGCATGGGGCTTTTCCTCCACGCTGGGAAATGCTTGCTCAGGTCAGTCCGGGTCCCATTTAAGTTTTCCAGACCCTCTCTAGCACTTCAGGACTCCAGAAAAGAGTGTTTAGCTCTTCTTAGGTTAGTGATTGCCCTTGGGAAGTCACCCAGGACTGCATGTGATACCACAAACCAGGATTCACAGCCTGCAAATAAATTCCGGACCAGCTTCTCACACAAATAAGAGTAAATTGTCCTGCTATTCACAGATTCAATAAGGAACAGCACCTGAGTAAAATCCAGATTCCCACCAATATCCCTGAAAATTTCCAAATCATGTTTCAAGAGCTCAGGAGTAAAAACCAGTTCGCGTTTTGCCTTTGCAGCCACAGTTCTTGTGCCAGCTCAGAGCAACCCAGAGCTGCCAGAACACGGAGATTCTCTCTTAGGTTTTTTAGCACCAACATTTCACCTTCTTTGCATCACCAAGAGAGGCCTTGATGCTTAATTCACACAGTTCAACTTTTACCCAACCCTGCTCCCTGCCCATAAAAAGTTTAATTTTTGGAACAACTGAGCCCCGAGTGCCATGTCCAGCCCAGCACACACTGTGACCATGCCCCTCCTGCCAGGACATCAGACAGCAACCCCAGGGACTGACAGGACAATGATCCACATCACAGCAGAATTATTCCAAGCACACAAACCTGTGCTGTGATCTTTTCCACCTCAGGAAGGACTCCTCTCATCTGCTGTGCCACAGCAATTCCATCAAACGCTTTTGCCACCGAACATCCCAACCCAGACCTTTCGGCGTTGTCAAAACAGAGCTTAAAATAACCCCCACAGGATCGCATTGAAGTGTTTGCCAACAAATGGAAACAGCAATGTTTCTTATTTACCATCGGGCTCTGCAAGAAAGGGTTCCTGCCCATGGGCCTCAGAAGTCAAACAGACACAACACTGAAAATCCTCAAGGAAAGGATGCAGGGTGATAACAAAACATCCAGACCATTTGTGAATGTCACAGGCTGAGCGCTGTTTGTTTGGCTTTTACTATTTATACTCATGCTTACATTCGAAACATAAGGACGCTGTTTTTTCCTGTCACTTTAATGTATTTATTTTTACGTGTTTTCTTTTCAAAGAAAGACGGGTAAACGTTGCTTCTTCCTGTCTTTTTCTAAGCGTGCTGTTACTATTTTGTATGTATCCTGCCTTGCATTTTATCCCTTTTGCATTCTTAATCAAACACTGCACGTTTTACATCCCTTTTCATTTTACCAATTCCCTTGCTGCTGCTTCTCCTGTCCTTATTTTAAGCTCTCTCTTCTGATGTTGAGATATTACCAACATCCAGGCTCCTGACCCTTAGTTTAATCAAGCTGAGACATGAACTAAGACTTTTATTCTTTAAACCTAATAATTATCCAGAGCAGGGCCACAGAACACAGCAGCATCACCTACCTGAAAATATGCATTTAAGTCTATTTTCTCTCCGTGCTATTGACATCTCTTCCACAGGAAGATCTGCTTATCTCAAAGCAGATAAAACATCAGGGGGAGTGCTTAGGCAGAGGAATATCTGGAATGCTCCAAGAAGCATTTTTTACAGCAACTCATCCACTAGAAACTGGAGGGTAATACAAATGGGACTCATTAATAATTCTCCAACTGCTAATTTTCAGAGGGAAGAAAGATGTGTTCAAGGAGAAACCTGGAGGATGAAGGCTCAAGACAAGAGGCTGAGCTTATCTCTCAAGCAGCACAGCCAAAATACCTCCCTGGTGACCCAAAGGACCACCTCGAGGTGGAGTGGGGAATTCAGAATTCAAACCAAAAACTGCTCCTCTCCCAGACACTCTGCAGAACTGCAAACTACAGCACAGGGCTGGCCAGGTGGGGGTGAGAATGAAAACCATGAGATGCCACTCAAAATGGGACAGGAAAAATGGGAAAACAAGAGTTAATGTCAAAAACCCTGTGGGTTGTACTCCAAAGCTTCCTGGGAAAACAGAAGCAGGCACTGAAGCTATTCAAATTCTTCAGACACAAGTTCACTGGGAGACCCCACTGCAGGAAATAACCAAATAATCCTGGTGTCTAGCCATGGAATATGGAAAATAACTGGTACAGGTGTCTGCACCACCTTCCCCAGGCAAATTCATCAATGCTCTGCACAGCCTTAGGATGAACTGCCAAAATCTCCAGTGCCTAAATCACCACTTCTACAACAAAACACCACTTCTACGCTAATCATTACTTCCACAAAATCAGCACTTTCACAACAAGGTCCAGAGCAGTTGTGAGAGCGAACAGAAGACTCTTTGATTTCCAGCAGGACGACTGTGGTCACTGCTGTCACCCTCCAGGACCAGGGAACTCTCCTCCCACACAGATCATGGCAGTCAAAGGACACCAATGAACACCCACAAATCCCACCAGTGACCTCAGCAAACTCCTGCTCCAAGGCCAAGCTGCACTTTCCTCCTTCTCAAGCATCTCCAGCCAAGACAGCACTGAGTAATTTAAATTTTTTTTTTTCCTGCTGAATTCCTGTAGATGTGGACCAGAATTTTGAAAATCTAAAACTGAAGGAGCCAACATCCCTAATCTTCCCTAATCCGTCCATCTGAAACGTTCAAATGCCATTACCAGGAGTTCTGTGCACAGGGAGAATTATACAATTGGGCTCACAGATGAAATATCATTCCTGCCTCCACCCAAATAATCACAACGCCCACAGCCCTGCTCAAAACTAGAAAATCAAGCTCACCTCAGCTCCTGTCTCCAGTAAGAGCCCTAATAAACTATGCAACGTGAAGTGGCAGCATTTGTGTCCCAGCCAGCAGCAAACACCCCAGACAGCCCTCTCTTCTGCCAGCCTCAAGAAGAGAGAAATAAAATGTGAATTTATGCACAGACTCTGTCAACTGCTAATTTCCAAACACAGCGAAGGCTCAATGATGAAAAGCCCCACTCAAAGCCTACTATTCTTTTTAATCCCTGGATGTCATGCTGCAGCCCATTTTCCATAAATATTGGATTTTACAAACTGCACTAATGAAAAAAAATGCAAGATGATGACATCTAACTAGTCACTAACGCTAAGGTGTGACTTTCTGTGCTGCTGGAAGAAATAAAATCTTTTTTTTCCTACCATACAGTCAAAGAATTCCCAATTACTACAGGGACTTCCAAAGAGCCAAAGACAGAGAAAGTGCATCTAAAGCAGATAAGAAACAATTAGAGTCTATTTTAATACCGAGTCAGGAGCAAATCACCAATTAAAACTTCTCCAGGGTAATTATGTGTAAATTCTACCTCTGCTGTTTTCCAATCATAGCAACAGAAACTACAGCACGGTTATAAATAAAACTCATTTGCAAGCAACTGCAGAGAGGAGTCACCAGTTCAGTTCCTCGGCGAGGTCCTGCGAAAAGCAAGAGCCTCCTTTTCTTTTATTGGCCTTTAATAAACACCAAGAAACATAAAGCAAGTCCTGCAGCCGTGCAGTTGCTCAACCCTGAAGTGTGTTTGGAACGGTGACAGCAAGAAAAATACAGTTAAACTCTGAGAGGGGAAAAAAAAAAAAAATTAATGGCACACGAATGTTTCTTTAGTGTCATAACAGGATACAGCCGAGCTCGGGCCGGCCCTCGGTGGCCAAGGAAAGGCTGGAAATGGCCGAATTTCTGAATTTCAGCCCAGCCCCAGCGTGGCCTTGGGAAGAATAAAAGCCTTATCTCAGCTGGCCATGCACAGCACACAGCAACGCCCAGAGCTGGCCAGTGGCCGGCCAGGAGAGTTCCAGAGGCAGGGAATGTGGGCACACACTGCAGCACGGACAGCAAAACTCCTCTGACAACCCTTAGGTGAACCTCAAAGTTTGTTATCCCCACCCCAAAACCAGCATTCAGCAACACAAATCCAACTCAGCACCACTGAGCAGCCAAAAGTATACTTTTTTTTTTTTTTTTCAGGTTAAAAGATATGGGAAATCTCAGCTAAATCCAGAGCTGGATGAAGCTCAGTCACCTGAGTGATCTGAGATACTTTTAGGATAAGAAACGTCCCCTCAATGTGCAGATTTCCTTCCCCTAATGATCAAGTCGAGCCAGATGAGCAGCTCAGGGATGTCTACCTCAAAGACTGACTAAGCTCAGCAAGATAAATGCCACCTTAGGAGGCCTCTGAACAAATACAGCAGAGCTAAGAGAGGATTAAATGAAGAGGGTGTAAATGTTTACAAACATAAAGGAGCAGGGCAATGAAGCTGGAGATGAAGAGTTTGATACAGTCCAATGGGCACCAGGATTATGAAAAAAAAAAAAAAAAAAAAAAAAAAAACCCTAAAAAAANAAAAAAAAAGCAGCTGACAAAGTAAAAGAACATCCTGAGGGAAAGAAGGGGAAGTTAAATCAGTGTTTAACCCTCTCAAATCATCAGCAGCCATGCAAGGCACCACAGCCATCCTGGAGAAGGTTTTGCTGATGTGATTTTAAGCCTCGAGTGCTATGTCAGGAGATAATTTTTTCTCTGCCTGCATCTTTTAGGTGTTCCCCTAAATGCAGAGTGTGTCAGGAGCTCCTCCACCAACTCTGAACAGCCATTACACTCTCAGAAGGGTCAACATCTGCTCTGCCTTTTTTTGTTTAATGCCTGGTGTTCCCCCACTCCCCCAGGCACCCGCTGCCCTCCAGGCACTTGAAGGAAAAGACACCAGAAAACGATGCTGCTTTGGGAGTGAGATAACAGAATCTGAGCATAACCACCACCAAAATTAACTGGGGGAAGGTTTAGTCCACAGAGAGAGTGAGCCCAGACACATTCAGATATGAACTGGCCTGACTGTGTTTCAGCAGTGCCAGACACTAAAATCCACTCAATTTTCCTGGGAAAGAGCACAAAAATTTAGGGGGGAAAAAAAAAAAAAAAAAAGAGACAGCAATAAAAACATCATTTATCATCCTGGCTCCAGAACATACATTCATACACTCCTATTTTATATATGTAATGGCAATCATGACATCATCAGCAAAAACAAGAGCTAGAAAATATGTCAAGGATGAGACAAGTGCAACCTGGACAAGGGAAATGACAGCTGTCAAACCATTGCCACCTTAAACTGAAGGGACAGCAAAGGAAATATCTGCTGTCTGTAATGTGGATTTAGGCAGCTCTATATAGGCAAAATGCAAATATGTAAAGCTAATATGGAGAAAAATCCAGGCCCAACCCACCCTATTATATTCCTAATACCATCTGGCACAGATGCAAGCTGGGTTTCCCTGCTTTAAGGCAATTCCCATCTCAGTCCCACCAAGGAAGGTGATTGACAAACACAGAGAGAATTGAACATGTCAGATGATTTACAGCACGTACATCTAATGACAGTGGAAGCACCAACATTATTTATATTGCACCTGCTTTACATTCCAAGCTGAAGAGGCAGATTGAAGGAGGCAACACACAGACTCCCTGGGCCTCAAGGGAAAGGGGAATGCTCTGCAGGGACAAGAGAGATCAAAACCCATCCCCTCCAAACCCTGCACAGTGCTGGGGATGAAAAGGAGTGGCAGAGATCCTCAGGATGGGAACAAACACCACCACCAGCACGTCTGGGGTACTGCTGAAAGGTTCAGCCAGGGAAGAAACCAGAGAATCATCAGAGAATCCCAGAATGGACTGGGCTGGGAG
The DNA here is from genome assembly GCA_013400435.1 of Pycnonotus jocosus. Lineage (NCBI taxonomy): Eukaryota > Metazoa > Chordata > Aves > Passeriformes > Pycnonotidae > Pycnonotus > Pycnonotus jocosus. Next base: position 13,215 of record VWYP01011322.1, read on the forward strand.
GGACCTTAAAGATCAGCTCATTTCCATCCCCCTGCCATGGGTAGGGATAACTTTCACTATCCCAGGGTGCTCCAGCCTCATTTCCATCCCCCTGCCATGAGTAGGGATAACTTTCACTATCTCAGGGTGCTCCAGCCTCATTTCCATCCCCCTGCCATGGGTAGGAATAACTTTCACTATCCCAGGGTGCTCCAGCCTGGCCTTGGACACTTTCAAGGATCCAGGGTTATCCTGTCACCACCCTCACAGGAACAGTTTTGCCCTAATAACCAATCTAAGCCTACCCTGAATCTGAAACCATTCCCCCTTGTCCTGTCACTCCAGGCCTTTTAAAATAGCTTCTCTCCATCTTCCTTGTAGCTCCTTCAGGTCCTGGCAGGCCACAATTAGATCACCCCAAAGCTTCTCTTCTCCTGGCTGAACCATGGCCATGACTTTGTACCCCAGAGCTGGGGCTGCTTCGAGCCAGAGGTGAAAAACAGTGACAAGAAGAGATCCAGTTTCCCCACATTCCCCCAGCCATCCCAGAAACCCCAGAAATGTGAGGGCTGTGGAGACAGCTCCTCACCTGACATTAAAAGCCTTTTGATCCAAACCCTTAATGGAACACCAAACAGAAACATCCTCCTGACATGACTGAGAGCAAAAGGAAATGAGACTTTTTTTTTTTTTTGGTCTCCGCTGCATTTTCAATTTGGCTGCCCCAATTCAATAATGGAAAGTATTTTGTTTTACTAACAAGTAAATTAAATTCCCTGTTCTCGTGCTTTTCTTTTCCATGCATCACTCAGCTGCCTCTTGGTATGAAAATCCTGTCGTTCTTTTTGATATCATGCAACTGCCACAAGACATATGGCCTGGAGTACGTAACAAAATCCTCACAAATCCACTGAAATGCCTTTTTACTGTCATTGCCTTGCCTGCTACAGAGAAAAACATCCTGCAACTCAAGAACCATTCATGCACTGCAAAAGAAAAAATTCTGCTAGTACAAAGGACAGAATTAATTGCCAAGATTTAATACTCTGTGAAGAGTTGTAAACACAGATTGTACACAAGTCTGAGCTGTCCCAGAGCTCGCTGGACTGTGCTGTCTGTAAAGTCACAAAAAACCTGAGTTTAAGTGAGAATCAAGTCAGTATCTTTCCTGCCCACACCTGGAGCCTAAAATTGGTGAGCTCAGGCACCCCAAAGCATCACTGCTCTGTTCCAGCCCCAGCTTCGCTGCTGTGCCAGAACTGCTTGGTCATGAAAGGCCAAAGCCAGGCCTTTGCCACACACAATCACACCTAAACCACCAAACAGACACCACAAAGATACAAAAAGATACATAAAGTGGGTTTTTACAGCGTAAAAAGGTATCTTTTCTACTCACTAAAAAAAAAATTAAATCTGAAGACACTTAGTCTACTCATTTGCCTCAAAAGCATGTTAAGATGTTTCCTACTTGACTTTCTTTTTCCCCCTTCCTCTGAGACATCCCAGTACAAACGAGAGAACTCCCAAGGTAATGAAAGGCACCTGCAGAGCAGCCCAGAGGCCTGAGCAGGCATCTAAGGGCAGGTTCCTGCTCAGGTAGACACCAGCAGACATTCCTGCTTGTCAACTATCCCTCCTGCCCTCACCTGGAGTGACCTCTCTGCAGCACTTGACCCAAGGAGACCCAAGTGCATCCCCAACACGGTCTCTGAGCTCAGGCTTGAGCTGGATCCTAAATTCTGGTGGCTTCTCCTGCTTTAACTCCTTGCAGGAGCATTTGGTTTCGGAGTTCCCCGCAGCAGCAGCCCATCCTGGGAGCTGAATTACCACCCCTGGTTCCTACAAAGTCAGCCTGGCAGGCCTGAAAGTTGTTGGACTTGAAATACTCTGGTTTCAAAGTTAACCCAGTCGCTTTGACAGTCAAGACACCCTTGGTTCCCAGAACCTCTGATTTAATCCTGCTTTTCTGATCCTGTCACTGAAGCCAGGATGCAAAGTACATGAGCTCTGCGAATGTTCACACTTCAAAAAAAGAAAAAATAAATAAAAATCAAGGAATCTCATTTTATACTGACCTGTCCGTGATTGTGGACTGTGTGCCACTCATTGGAGCCTTTGGCAAGAAGTCGTATTATCCAATTTACATTTTACTCTTATTGCAGGAATATGAACGAGGCTTTGCCCCTCACATGCACCGAGGTTCAGGATCCAGCCTTGCTCCAGAAGAGGCATGCACAGAGGACAAACTCAGTTCAAGGGCAGGAGAAGCGAACAAAAAAAAAAAAAAAAGGAAAAAAAAACCCAACAAAAACCAAACCCAATCCAAAACAACTCCAAAATTCTTCTTTGCAGTCACCCAGAATATCCAAACCACGGAAGTGGGGCGTGGGGGGGGATAAAGAAAAAACTCCAGCAAGAAAAAAAAAAACAACTCCAACAACAAAAAAGAAACAACAAAACAACCTCGGTGGGTTCGAGGACGGGGAGAAAAAAAAAAGAAAACCTTTGGAAGGAGCGGCGGATGGTGCGGGGCGCGGGCAGAGCGCGGGGGGCCCGTGCCCGTCCCGCCGGGGCNGCCTGCCCTCCTCTTCCTCCTTTTTTCCTCCTCCCTCTCTTTTCCTTCTCCTCTTTCTCCTCCTTCTCCTCCTCCTCTTCCCCCCCTCCTCCTCCTCCCTCGCAGCCCTTCCCCCGGTCCCTGCCGAGGCCTTTCCCCTTCGGGAAGCCTTTTCCAAACCCGCGGGGTGTTTCCTTCTCTTCCCAGTCGCAGCCGCTCCTCCCTCACCCTGTGTCCCTGCCGAAGAGCTTTCCCTTCCCCTGCATCCCTAACCCTTTTTCCCTCTTCCCCTCTTTTCCCCCTTCCCCTTTTTCCCTTCTCCATTCCCCATCCGCGGCCATCCCATGCCCGGCTTTGCCGTGCACCAGCGCTCAGAGCAGGGAGCGCCCGCGCCTCCATCGGCATGGAAAATATGACACCGGCGAAACTTAGAGCAGAAAGAAAATAAATAGCGAATTAAAAGAGTAGAAGTGCCAGGAGCTGTGCAGCTCAGAGCCTCAGGCAGTCCCCGGCTGTGCTGTTTGCTCCCAGGCCTTTCGTGCTCTGTTGTTCCTTGCATTTCCCACGTACATTTCATCAGGAATTTCTCACAGGTTAAGGTCAACATAAATCCAAGAACTGATCCCTCCCTGCGTGTACAATTCAGAAACACTGCAGCCAAGGGCCTGTTCCTGCCGCCCTTCAAAGCTTCCAGCAGGAAAAGATGAGCCACGCAGGGTTTTTGGGCATTTAAGTTTCAGCAGGTGTGGGTTTCCCTATTCTCAACCATAGCCTGAACACAAACACGTCCTTGCTGTTTGTGCCACGTACAACACAGTCTGAGAAACACCTGCCTGGAACCTACACAAAACCCCAGAACGATTTAGGTTGGAAGGGACCTTAAAGATCTGTTCCAACCCCCTGCCATGGGAAGGGACACCTTCCACAGCCGACCCTGGACACTTCCAGTGATCCAGGGGCAGCCACAGCTTCTCTGGACAACCTCACCACCCTAACAAGGAATTCTTTTTACCTAATATCCCACCTAAACCTACTGTCTGTCAGTGTAAAGCCATTCCCCCTTGTCCTGGCACTACAAGCCACTTGTTCTCAAACAGCTGGAAATAACATCCATGCCTGAGGACTTCAGGAAACTTCCATGCTACTCCTCCAGAAATTAAAGCTCGTGAGCAGCCCAGATGTGGAATGAAAAGCAGGATGTCTCCACCGCCAGTAATTCCTGCCCCCTCTGCACAAAGGAACTTGTGGGACATCGCTCTCCCCCAGCAAATGCCAACAGACAAAAATAACCTTATTAGCTAATCCCAATCATCCAGGACACCACGCTTCTTCCCTTTAATTAATCTTGCCGGGATATACTTCAAAGGCAGGACACTGGGCTTGGAAAGAGGCAGGAAAACAGGCTCTGGAAAGTCAGGAGCAGCCCCCTGGCTGGGCACACAGCACCATACCTTGCCTGAAGCTACATCCAGAGGCCACTGCTGCTCTGGAGCACGGAGCTTTTCCTGCTGGGAGCGAAGCGAGCGTGGATCAGGAAGCCAGCAGACTGTCTGAGAGCCTGAAGAATTTGTTGTTTTGATGAAGTTCAAGAGCAAAGAGGGGAAGCGTGGGATGAAATCATTTTCTACATGATACTTCACATATATACGCAGGGCATTTACGCTTCCTTTTTTGGTTTCCTTTTGGGGAAAACAGAGGCTTGGGAAAGGGAAAAAAAAAAAGAAAAAAAGTGTGGGAGTGCAAGACAAGCAGCCACGTCTGCCTCTCCTCCTGCAGCTGTGTGCAGTACAGTCATCCGTGGTGATGAAGTGACTGAATGCCTCCATATATCTATATTTATTTATTATATATCTCTTTATTGCATCTTCTCCGCAATAAATCCCTCCCTGCTTTTAACTTTGGGAACATCGAGTCCTGTGCCTGCAGAGGGGAAATCTCCTGGGAGATCTGATTCATGGCAGGCCTGGTATTTGCATATTAGGCCTCGATGCTTTTTTATTACTTTAATTCTATTTTATTGTTCATGACAACATAACGAGAACAATTAGCTGGAGGAAATCCTAAGACAGAGATTCTGAAACCGTAACTGCTTCTCTTTTCTGCAAATGCTGATTTTTTTTTTTTTTTTTTTTTGATGGGAGCTGGCTACATACCTAGATTAAGATAGATGCCTGTTTATGATAATTCTGTTTTACAGCCTGAAATATGGGGTGGGGAAATCAATAAGCAATTGCATGGTGCCCATTAAAATAGATTTTTTTTTTTTTTGGTAGCTCTGAAGTTGTCACTTGGCCTGAATTAACACACAGAACCATCCCATGGCAAGAGGGTTGCAGCAAGATGATCTTTGAGCTCCCTTCCAACATAATTTTGTGATTCTCTAATTAACCTCCTCAATCTGTTTTTTTAGTCCAGAGCAGAGCTAAGCAGGACCATGAAGTGGAAGGAGTTTAATTCCTGAGGAGTAAAACTTCTTGTTTTGCCTTAAAATAAAGATCAGATCCTTGGAGGGGCTTTACAGGGCCTCCTGTAAAAGCAAATTTATCAAGCGTTGAGCGAGGATCCTTTGGCCAAATCCTCTTTTCCCAGCCTCGCACCGAGGAGCTGTTGCCATCTGCTGGGAAAGCCTCGAATGGCTCCTCTAACCTGAGCTCCCGGGCAGGTAAAAGATGAGGAATTTGGGAAAAGGAGCATTTCCAAGCGCTTTGGGATCGTGGAGCTCTGCAATGTTCCAGAGGGGGTTTGCATCGCTGGGAGCTCGGCATAAACAGAGATAAAAATCGGCAAAAATTGGTGCTTGGAGATTTTTCAGTGTGGATAAACAGTGCCTGGAAGCGTTTTTCTTTCAGAAAAAAATTCAGTTTGTGTTTCAGATGGGATGATCAGCTGAGTTTCACTGAGCTCCACCTCAAAAATCGAGTGCATAAAGACTCTCTTGCTCCTGAACAGTAATCAATTTAAAGCCAGTGAGAGAACACTCAGGTATTTTGAGCTGTTATTTACACTCACCACTAATTGCTCAGCCAGCTCCTGGTTTTCTGCTGCTTTTGGAAGCCAACTGCCAAACCTTTACACCTTGGAGGAGAAAAACACAGAGGAAACGATTCCCAAACTCATTTCCCAAATGTGCCTAGAAATTAATGACTCCTACCCAGAAAACACAAATAAATTTGTGCTGTGCTCCACATTCCTGTGTAATTCCCAAGCCTTTTTTTCATCTCCCACCTTAAAATGGGCACCAGATTTGCTCCCCACGGCTTGTCCTGCACTCTGGAAATGCTGGAAATGCACCCAGGGTTGGTTTTGGGACACAGAGAGCCTAATCTAGCAGAGCTTCCACAGTGACAGCTTATTACAGTTCCTAAACCTGGATAATCCAGGGGCAAGTCAGCATTTTTATAGCACTGAGCTTTCCTTCCATATCAGCATAATGAAAGCAGCAAGCTTTGTGAGGACAGATGGAACTGCTGGATGTTGTGCCCTGAGTTTCCTTCTCTTCCTCCATCCTCTGGCTGAGGGGGAATTTAAAAAAAGAGGTAAAATCTAAATGAATGGAGAATATAATTCACATTTGAGGATTGTGGCACTGGACAGATCTCAATCTTCTGGCACAAGACACAGTTCAAACAACACAACAAAAGCTCTGCTGAAAACTTGTGTTTGGCAACATTTGAGAAGCTGCAGAAGCTGAATCTTTCTTCTTCCCATACAAAATTATCTACTTGTAAACCTTTATTACTTTACAGAAGCTTTTCCATGTACCTTGATCTGTTATATTCCTTCTTTTAGTAATTTTCCAAGGATCTTTTACACTGTCAGCTCACCAGCTGCCAAACTGCCCTTGGAACTGGAGGCAAACAGGGCATGGATTTTTTTGGACATGGCAGACCTCATGGAATTAAAGTTGTAGCAGATTTCAAAGGCTTCAAATGCTGCTTTTACATCAGTGCCTGGACTACTGCTGCAAGGGAATAAAGCTGTGAATATCGAAAATTTGCAATTTTTTTTCAAGTACAAATAAGGAGTTCAGCTAACAAAGAGAGGGCAGAGGACTGAAAGAGGAGGTTAATTTTACAAAGCTCAGCTGCAGGGCCAGCAGGAGAAGCAAAAGGCACCAGGGTTGCTTGTAAAGAAATAATAGGATGATAAAAAAATGAAATTAGTTGGGTGTAGAGGGGCAGGTTTCACTTTTCACAGACAAAGCACATCTGACCACTGACAATGCCAGATTTTGTCACTTCTGAAGACACGAGGCACTGTGAGACACTTGCAGCTCTAAAGCCAAGCTTCAGAACTCTGCTGTACTTTCTTCTCTGCTTCTGGAAGTGGCTCAGAGGTTCAACAAAGTCCCAGCAGAAATTCTTGCAGGCTCTGAGACCCCTCCAGCCCTGGGCTGGGCTCTGTAAACAGAAAACAGAACAACATCTCCAGAGGGCTCAGGGCTGCTCAGCAGCTGCTCCCCAGCACTGCAGGATTTGAAGCTGGACTTAAGGGTTACATACAAACAACTAAATTGGCTTAACTATTTATAGCAGCCAAGACTTTTGGCACGCTGGATCTGTGGCCAGCAGCAGGCAGAGTGGCTGCTTCCCAACCCAGCACCACAGGGCTTTCCTAGGCAATAATATTAATTTATGATTGAGAAGAGCTCACAGTGTGGAAACACAGGAGAACCTTCTCCCGTGGCATCCAGGCCATGGAAAACAACGGGAACATTTTTTGCTCCATCCTACTGAATCACTGAATCTCTGAGGTTGGAGAAGCCCTCCAAAAGCATCAAGTGCAACCCTGTGACTCAAAAGCAGCACCCAAACACAGAAAACCCATCCCTCATATAATGAAATAATCTTTATTTTTATAAAACATCATACAAAGCATCTACACCATTCACTGGTGGAACATTAGTTGCTATTACACAGTAATTCAGACACAAGTTATTATTTCACACTAGTTCTGCACTTTCCTCTCACAGTTTGCTCTAGCCACTACGGACTGGCCTGAGGACAGGTCCCACCCTGTGCTCCACAGCTTGGAATTTGTACTTTTGGGTCAGTGCTGGAGCTCACTAAATGGGCTGTGAGGCCTTGCTCTGCCTCATCAAGCCATTCCTAATTGCCCTTTTGTTTTCTTATTTACCTTGCAAAGCCTCAGAGCTGGGCAGTGCTCGCCTTCTTCCAACCTGTTCAGAAAAGGGGACCACTGGACCATTGTATCTCAAAATATCTTCCAAGAGGTGATTCACAGCTGCTGCACTCACTGCCATCCTCACCCACCTGGGCAGGTAAGGGCTGTGACCCCATAAAGCTGCACCCCAACCCCCAGCCAAGGGCAGAGCCCAAACCACCAGGGCTGCTCTGCAAACCCCTCACGGTGGGCAGCTCAGCAGCTCACCAGGAATGACCAACCTGTTTTCCCCTCCAGGACCTGTCTGCTCCATTTCTCCAGGAGCTGCTGAAAGCCCTCATCCCCTGCTCAGGCTGAGCCTCTTTTGGCTCCAGATTCCTGCAATCCTGACCAGGGAGAACCCACCAGACACCTTTCCCTCAGCTTGGGGCTCCCTCTGAAGACTCAGCAGCACAAGCTGACCTTTGTGTGCATGTCCAGCTCCCTCCCTGTGACTCCTGCCCTTAATCCCCTTTGCAGAACACCTCACTCCTGCTTTTGGGATGCTGGGAAGTGCCCCCATTCGAGTGACAAAGCGCTGCTGATGGCTCCTAGCGGGAAGTTCACTCAAAGCAACTTTTATACAGCACAGCATGACACAAACCACCCAGAATTCACCAAAAGGTGGCTTGGTGCTAAATGGAAACACCCTACGAGGTAGCTAAGACTGGACCCACTTCCCAAAGTGGGTGAAGTTGAGGCAAAAAGGCTCCTGGATGCGCTCAACAGAGCAGCAGAGCTGGGAAAAAGAACCAGCAAGCCCCAACCAGCCCTTCTGGTCTCCTTTCAAGGCTTGATTGTGCTGAATGAGTCAAGTTTCCTTTCCAGGACCAGGTCAGCAGTTGGCTCTGCTCATCTGAAGGGTTTTTTGGGGGGTTCTTCAGGTCTTTGGCTGCAGCAGGCAAGGCTCAAGCAAAAGGAGGCACCTGAGCTGCACTGGAGGCTCAAAGGAAATGCTCAAAATCACAGCAGCAACGAAGGAACAGCTTAAGAACATGCAGTGAAATAAACTCCAGAAGCTGCCAGCTGGGCATGGTTTTACCCTGCAAATGGGACCAAAAAAATAATGCTTATTTTTCTCCCAGTCAGTTTTTTGGTTTGGTTTTTGTTGTTGTTGTTGTTGTTGTTGTTTTGTTTTTGGTTTTGCTTAAGAAAGACAAGATTCTGGGCCTCTCGCTTCTTTAATTACTAAGCTGTAAAATAAATCTCTCTGATCCTCTAAAAGTTCACTTTTATAAAGTGACTCAGACCCAGTCAGAGGAAAATCAAAGCCCAGGGGTCAAGGCATCAATTCAGATGAGGGAGAGCCAAGGTCAGTCTGTGGCTTTCACAGGGCAGATTCTGGGCAACCAGAATTCCCAGTTTGGATTTGGGGCAGAGAAGAGGGAATTTTGGTGTTCTGGAGAAAAAATCAGGGCTTGGCTCATCAGCAAGAAAACCCCTGATTGGCAAATCCTGATGGGGCTTCTCAAAATGGATTGTGCTGGTTACCCAAGGAGCTTAAAGCAATGTCTGTAGGGGAGTTTTAACAGTCTGGGAAGAAGAAGAAGGAAAAATCAGGAAAAAAATTCCCTTCTGGGTCTGTGTCTTTGGGTGTATTTACAGAGCACCTAGTCCTGAATGGCGCCAGTGCTGATTAGAGCTTCTGAACACTATAGAAAATAAGTTATCAATATGTTAATAAATAAGTGATTAAAAGGAGTTAGAAAGGGTAGGAAACAACAACCTACCTAAAATACTGATTTTTCTAGAGTCTCACTCTAGCTTGACCACCAAACTCGTTTCTCCCAAGGGGAACACGGGGATGATGAACCAAGTGCAGATAACGACCGTCACTTTGCACTCAAATAGCACCTCACAAGTAAAAATCTGAAAGTGCATAACAGATGGAGCAGCTCCATCACCCACCCCCAAGTCACAGAGGGGGAAAGAGGCACCGAGTTGGAGTGGTGTGACTTGCCCAAGGTCACACAAGGAGGTGGTTGGTGGAAGAGCCAGGAATCCCAGCTGGGATGCAGCACTAGGACGTGCTTCTTCCTACCAGCATGAAGAGTCGCTCTAGCTGCCTAGACTGCACAGGACACTGGATGTGGAGACCTAGAGTTACCTCCTCCTCTTCTCTCCCCAAATCCTGAAGGACTTGGCTACAGACACCACTATTGACACCTGCACTGCTGGACTAGTCATGTTTAGTCTATAAAATGAGCCCTTCTTTCACTCGTACACAGCCTCTGCCAGGCCGAACACCACAGATCCAGTGAATCCATGGCATAGCTCCATGGATTTCGGTGGAGTTGTGCCAGGGATAAATTTGGCTCCAGAATTGCTAACGTGCCTTGCCTCCTCTCCCCACAGTGTCATTCCAGGCACGATCCCCCTCCTTTCCAGCCCACAAAGGTTTTGCTGGGCACCCTCTCAGTGGCTTTTGAGGTGCCCGTTGGTTTTCAGCTCGCGGCTCCTGCGGCTCCTCCATGCCTGGTACTTCCTCATGCTCTTCCTCCTGGCGAAGCGGCAGATGCTGACCATGAACACCCAGGACACCACGTACATGACCACCCCTCCCAGCTTGATGTACCAGCGGGGCCGCGGCGAGGCCAGCTCGCAGTACATCAGCCAGGCGCCCACGCCGATGCGCACGCCGGTGAAGAGCACCACGAAGAGGAAATCCACCAGGTCGCCCGTGAAGGTGTGGTACTGGCCCAGCTCCTTGAGGAACCAGCGGGCCTGCAGCAGCGGGTTGGTGATCTCGCTGCCGAAGATGACGGCGTTGACGTCGGCGGCAGACTCGCCCAGGGCCAAGGAGGCGGCGATGCCCACGATGCTCACCAGGTGGTGGGCCAGCATCAGGGCACCCTCCGTCTGGAAGTACACGCACCAGCACAGGTCGAAGATGAAGTAGCCCAAGCTAAGGCACAGCCCGTGCACCTGGAGGGTGGTGTTGGGTGAGCCTGGAATGTAAAAAAAGCAGAGCTTTAAGGCATGGAAGTCACAGGCAGGATGTGAGATGGGGAAAGGGTGTTGGAATAAGTCAGTTGAGACTCTGTTATCATCATGCAGGAAAAGCCAATTCTGTGCTCACATTAATGCCTCTGGGAAGGCTGACCTGAAACAGAGACTGGACAGAGCTAGAGATTAAAATAGGTGTTTATTGAAAGGCCTTTAGGGTACACCTTGGGCAGGAGGAGAGCCTGACCTTAAGCTAAAATTTAAGGCATTCAACATCACTTATTTTGTACAGTTTTCACAGATCTCGTGTGCAACACCTGTTGGCTGGTAGTTTTCTTACTACTTTATTTATTGGTCAGAAGGTGATTTGTGTGCTCGTGCTAAGATTCAGGTTGTTTACATTTTTCCTTTACGGGTTCTCATGGAGCAGATCTCATTGTTTACACACATGCACTTATTTTTCAACCCAAGGATGGGTTGTTGTGTTAACAAACCTTTCATACCAAGATTGTTTTGGCATGGGAACTTGCAAATTGGTCAACTCCACTTAGGTGACAGGCCAGCTATTAATTTAATAGAGCAGGACTGATTTGATGAGGCCTTTCTTTTATAATTCTTCTACCTGTCCATGACATCGGGGTATTCACCTCTGGCTCGCACTGGTGACAGCCCAGCCACAGAAGTCCCCCAAGCCACAATGCCACGGTTGTGTTGGCCCAGCAGCTGCACACACGTAATGGCCACACAAAAGGTCACAAGCTGTGCCAAACTGCAGCTGGGGAGGGGCATTACACCAGCAAAATCCAGTACCAGGCTCTCCATCCCTCTGGGGCTCTTCACCACTGAGATATCACTGCAGTCAGCATCCCTCAAGAGGGCTGGGGACTGAGGTGGTGGGAGAAACTCCAGGGGAGGTGGGATCTGGGATTTCCTCCCTCACCTGGGTGGCTCAGGGGCCAGGGGCCGTCGATGAAGCCGATGTAAGCAGACAGACAGGTGGCCAGGATGCCGTGGGTCAGCGTGACCAGCCTGCAGCTCCACTCGATGCTGCGGTGCCGGTAGCGGTGGCAGAACCACTTGTAGAGGCAGAACCAGGCCAGCAGGCTGCAGGCTGCACGCAGGGGCAGCGGGAACAGCATCCTGTCCTGGGAACAGCAGGGCACAAGGGATCAGAGACACAAAGTGAGCAGCAGGTCCAGCCTGAGGCAGTGTCAGCACAGCCCAGCATGGCTTTGCTCTGTAACCATCCCAGAGCTGCTTCCTGGTGGGGCTGCTTGCTGCTGACAGATTTTCTCTGTGTGAAAACCACTTTATTCTCCTCACTGCAGACTTCATTTCATCCTTACTTTCATCCAAATCTTTTGGATCCAAAAAAATAAGAATCTACGTCCATAATTTTTTTTTTTAACAGTATTTCTTTTACACATCTTCTGTGCAATAATCTCTTAAACAAGCAAAAGACAAATTGCCAGAACAAAATCACAGCACATAAACACTTGTGGATGTTGCTGAAGCCCTCCAAATACACATTATTCTATTCTACACCTCATTCATATAATGCCTTCCCATGAAATGTGTGTCTCACTCCTCCTGAGCATTCAGAAGCTGAGTCAGGCTTTGGGGTACAGGAGTTCCCAGTTGTGCAACAGCCAAAGCACTACTGGTACCTGCTGCCCAACTCTGGCCTCACTCCCAGGGCTGGGAGCACCAGAGGGACTCCACGGGATGAGGAGTCAGAGCTGCAAAGCCCAACCTTCCTGTTTGGCCTGTTGGAGCATTCCCAGGGATGACTGGAGGCTGGGTAAACAAAACCATTATGTTTTAATGGGCCTTGGGAACATGGGGAGATGAAATAGGGATGGGATTAACTGCTCTGAGCAAGCATTTCCATTCACATCCCTGGTGCTTGAGGTCCAGACTCAGAGCAGATAAGGGAGGGAGAATTCTGATGTGACAAAAGGGATTGACCAGCTGGAGAAGGCTGAGGGAAAGAAGAGGAAGGAGTTATGAAAATGCTGAAATCTTTTCCACACCTACTCATGAAAATGATACTTCTCCAAACCCTGGAAAAAACCACAGAATATCCTGTGCTGGGACTCACCAGGACCATCCAGTGCAGCTCGTGGCCCTGCACAGACACCCCCAAATCCCACCCTGTGCCTCAGAGCGGTGTCCAACCCCTCCTGGAGCTCTGGCAGCCCTGGGGCTGTGCCCATTCCCTGGGGAGCCTGGGCAGTGCCCAGCACCCTCTGGGGGAAGATCCTTTCCCTGATACCCAGCCTGAACCTGCCCTGACCCAGCTCCAGCCATTCCCTTAGGAAGAAAGCAGGGGGTTTCTTCCAATTGCACATCAAAAATCAACATTTAATGGCTTTATGTCAAAGAGAGTAAATACAGATTAGATATTGGGAAGAAATTCCTCCCTGGGAGGGAGGGGAGGCCCTGGCACAGGGTGCCCAGAGAAGCTGTGGCTGCCCCTGGATCCCTGGAAGTGTCCAAGGCCAGGTTGGATGGAGCTTGGAGCACCCTGGGATAGTGGAAGGTGTCCCTATCTGTGGCAGGAGGTGGAATGAGATGATCTTTAAGGTCTCTTCCAGCAAAAAAATTCCTCTGATTTATCTTTAGCATATGCACACTAGAAAGGCCAATATAATTCCAATAATTACAGAACAATAAATAACAAATAACTCTATATAATATACATTTAAACAATAAATAAATAACATCTCACCATATTAAAAAAAGATGTCTTTCCCTATATATTATTTTATATTGTTGCATATATTATTATGTATCTCTTATACACAATAGATATTATCATTTGCATCACCGGCAGAAATGAAAGCAGCCTCTACCATAAACACACGCGCCTAAAAACCCGCTGGTGAACAGCCCGAAAACGATTAAAAACCCATACGGGCACCTCCAGCAGAGCACCGTTATCCCGTTATCCACATTTTTTTCCATCCAAACGGGAAGATGGAGGAGCTCCCGGACCATAGAAAGAGCACAAAGCGCAGCGCCCGCGCACAGCCCCATCCTCCCGCAGCCCGCGGGATCCCGACCCCATCCCGCTGTGCCTCCAGCATCCCCCGGGGACACGGACACGGACAGGGACATGGACAGGGGCAGGGACACGACCCTTCCCCAGCACCCACCTGCCGGGCCGCGCTGCCGGAGCCGCCCCGGATCACGGAGCCAGCGGCGGCGGCCGAGGGGCACCTGGCGGCCGGGAGGAGGGACGGCAGCGATGGGGATGAGGAGGAGGAGGAGGAGGGATGGGAGGAGGGAATAGAGGCGGCAGGATGGCCGGAAAGGCGACTTGCAGCAGCCTGGGCCCCGCAGCGCATCCCTGGGGAGCCGCCCCACTCCGCACATCCCTGCGGCGTCATGGAATGCCCTGAGCTGGAAAGGATCCACCGGGATCATCAGCCCAGCTCCTGTTCCTGAACAGACCCCCCGGCAATCCCACCCTGTGCCTCGGAGCGTTGTCCCAAAGCTCCTGGAGCTCTGGGAGCCTCGGGGCCGTGGCCAGAACCCTCTGGGGGAAGAACCTTTCCCTGATAGCCAACGTGAACCTCCCAACCTAAATATCCAATATCCAACCTAAACCTCCCCTGGCACAGCTCCAGCCCTTCCCTGGGTCCCGTCCCTGATCACAAATTGTCTCCTCCAGGTGAGAGCAGCCCAGTGCCCCTTGTCCCTCCAGACCCTTCACCCCGTTCAGCCCGGCTGCCGGGCCAGGTCCGTCCCCACGGGGCACACGGAGTGTCGCTGTAGCCCGGGGACACAGCAATCAGCCCCACACCCACCGCGCCCGCTCCAATCACCCCGTGTGTGCCGCAGATCGCGGGCGCACAGCACACCCAGCGTGAGCAGAGCCTGCTGCAGAGCTCCAGAGCAGCAGCAGGTCCAAGGTGACATCCCCCGAGGGGTTTTGTCACCCAGGGTGGGGCAGTGCAGCTGCAACGGGCTGGGAGAGCTCCCACCCTGCCCTGGACATCCCCTCCATCCCCTGCTTATGCAGCAATTTATTCTTGCTGCAGGCATCCAGCGCTGCCCATTCTCTCTCCTGCCTTCCACATCCCAAAATCAGGGGTTGAGCAGGACATTGTAAAAGTTCCTCCACCTTTCAGAAGTTACAGTCTAAACAACCTCTCACACCCAAAAACGTGGGTTCGCTTTTTTCTTTCATGCCGTCCTTTGAAATGCAGACGGTGGGAGTGGCTTGGCCTCCCTCTTACAGCCCATAATAAATGCTTCCAGCTGGGTATTCAACAAGATACACATCTTACTTTTCCAGTTCAGGCCAGACACAGGTTCCTACTGCTACAAAATTCTCATCCTCCTGCTATTTGAGCACATCCTCCTGAGCATTAACAGTGCTTTTGCTTCTCTGACAGATCTGAGGTCTCCTCTTGCTTCCCTGCTCCTCTGCTGGCCCTTCAGTAGCCTCAGGAACACCCGAGATGGAGCTGCTTTAATATTTAGCTTAGGACAAAGAAAAGCATGGACAGACAGGAGATGGTAGGGCTGGGGCTGTCTTCACATTAGGAGCATGGTTAGATGGAATATTAGGAGAAAATTCTGGGTTTGAGGGTGATGAGGGGCTGGGATTGAATTCCCAGAAAAGTGTCCAAGGCCAGGTTGGACAGGGCTTGGAGCAACCTGGGATAGAAGCAACCTGGGATAGAAGCAGGGGATTTTTGGAAGAAGATGAGATGATCTTTAAGGTCCTTTCCAACCCAAACCATTCTGGGGTTCTATGAGCAGCCAGGAAGAAAAACAGAGATATTCACAGAAGAGCACAGAGTCCTAACAAGGCACAGACCGTGGAATGCAGGAGGTGGGACACAGAGAAGCTGTGGGTTGGGTTTTTTTGTTTCTAACACAAACTTTGCACGGTGAGGTGCAAGGTAGTGAGTGAAATCCTCTCCGTGTGGATGGTACCAGAAGTGAGGTGCAGCTTTATACACCAATTTTCCTGTTTGCTTTGTGCAGAGTCAGCCGTTTCAATGGGCTGCGTTGCACTGCCTCGTTTGGCCAGCGTTCAGAGTTCAGCAAAACAGCTCAGGGCAGGAACCTCTGCAAACAGTTGTCTGCACTCTGCTGCCTCATTTAGTACAGCCACAGCCTCCCCCAGCTGAGCATCCTTTCCTCTGCTCTCCTGGAGCTGTTCTAACCAGAGCTGGCAGTGCTGAAAAGCATCACAGAATGTGTTTATTACCTTACCCACACTGGGAAACTCCTTGTCCACAACTGAACTGGGAATAAATGAGAACTGGAAGCCTGGGAGTTCAATAGGCCATTGCTAAAACTCAGTTTTTGTGGCTGTAAAAGCCTTCAAGGACATCTGACAGATAAAAAGGAGACACCTCCATGAAAAATCACATTCTTTGAAATAAGAAATAAAGCAGGATAGTGGAGCTGGATGATTTTCCAGCATCACTTTAGAGGGTTTAACACTAAAGTTATCCTTGAGTGACATCTGGCAGATGAGAACCTGAGGGCACTGATTTTGCACCAAACCTCCCCAGGTGACTCTGGTTGCACACAAGCAATGTGGGTGCACTGAGATGCTGTCCCTCAGCTGAAAGAAGAGGTTTTCCTCACTGGAAGCCAATCCAGGCTCTCCTGGCTCAGCAGGAGCAGGTTCCCAACCAGAAACAGCCACTCAGTGGTGGCTTAGGGCATCTTAGAACCTCTGAGATGTTCTCATGATTTTGATTGCTTCTAAAAAAAAAAAAATCAAAAAACCCAAACCAAACAAACACAAAAAACAAAAACAAAACAAAAACCACCAAACAAACAAAAAAAAACCCCACTGACAAGTTACCCTGCAACCCTTCTGAACTGGACCTTGCCCCAGTGAAACCCAGCACCAGAGAGGCAGAGAAGAAATAAAAGCACCCTGGGATGTCAGAGGCCAGAATTTGAGTTATTCCTGTGTCCAGCAAGAGCAAACCCCTCAGTCTGGTGGCTCTTCAGCTCCCTGCAGCACCGGTTCCTTGGCAGAGCAGGCTGTGGGTGCACTGCTCACAAACCTGAGCTTCAGCTGAGCCTCACCTGCCCCTCACAGCTCCAGCCTGACCTCCTGGGCTCATTTCCTGACCTCCTCTCTCCTTCCTGAACTGCACAAAGGGAATAAACCAGTGGCTCTGGCATCCTCAGCCCTCGCTCCAGCTGCCTCCTCAAGACCCAGAACGAAAGAACATCACAGCAAATCGGTTTTTGTTTTTTTTCCAAAGAGAACATGACTTTATTGGAGATCCAATCACTCAGAGGAGGTTTTGGAAGAACACAGTGAGCCTGGCAGGTGCCCACACCTCAGGAGGCCGCTCTGGCTCCTGCTTTCCTAAAAATATTGGCCCAGGGGCTTGCCCGGGTTCACAGCTGCAATGCTTTCAGTGGACGTGTCCAAAGTGAGGTTATTTCAGGTTGTTTTGTAATCTCTCCAGACACCTTGAGGAGCCCCAGCCAAAGGCTGATATCTGCCCTGCACAGAGCCAAATTCAGTGAGATAAAAGCAGTGGAGGAGCTGCATTCCTGCTGCTCTCCTCCCTCTCCTCTGCATTTGCTCCTCAGCTCTCAGTGAGGCTTTCAGAGGAGACTAAATCTGAACTGTGGCCTTGAGCAGGGAGAAATTCACATTAAAATCCCAGGGAAAAATGTCAGAACACCATTCTGAGAGGTAAAGTAAATGAGAGAACTGTTCCATGCTCTGAGGCCTGCTGGTGTGGAGCAGATGTCACACCGAGATCGCTGTCACCCCTGGAAATAGTCACATATTTGACTCATTAGCCGTGAATTCAGCTGAACTGGCTGGCAAATGAGCCAACCCCAGAACTGAAAGAGCATCCGGGGGGGCTCTTCACTATCCTCCCTCTCCCACAAAGAGCCTGATTATCCTTTTTAAACAATCCCAACACCTTCTCCTGGAGTTTATTGGCACAAGTCTAATTCCTGACTCCTTTCCCAGTCCCAGAGAAATCGCTCTGCTCTGAGATCAGCGCCTGCCCCCGATGGAAGCATTAAATAAAGAGCAAAGGAAACGTGTCACTAAAAACAAGGAGGTAAAACATTGCCTCACCTTGAGTACCATCACTTCACATTCCCAAAGGACAACTCCACTACACCCCTGCAAGCACTTCAGTCTTGTTCAGAGCCTTTCACTCGAGTGTTTAGCCAAGCACGTTGTCCAAAAATCCAGGGTTATTAAGGAGGGTGAGGCTCAGGAAATCTTTGCCAGGTCACGCTCCTTACCCAGTGCCACTGGCAGGAAAATGGGATATTTCGTATTTGGTTTTCTCTACACTGTGAAATAACTCTGCGTTGGAAATGAGGACAGAACATAAAAACTGTGCAATTGTTGGCTGCAGACTGATCGTCTCTGGCATTGCCACCCTCCTGGGGACTGTGCCATTGCTGGAGAAGTCAGGGAATCAGTGGCAGGTTCCTCAGGTTTCACTCAAATCCCTCTTCTCTCAGCTTTTCCACATTCCTAGCACCAATCCATCTCCTCCAGAGGCAGCAGAAAGTCAATTCTGTGTCATTTTAAGAGTTCTTTTCACAGGAACAAGCTCTAGCAGCCAGGCCCCAAACCCAGGGGATTGTCCTCTACAACCCATTAACGAGCAACCAGAAAGTTCTCACAGGTGCACTCCTACTCCTGGCGAGATGGTGTGTCCGTGGAAGGGGCTTTTTTCCACATTTTCCTCCTTACAAAGCGACAGATTTCAACCATGAACCCCAAGGACACCACGTACATGGCCAGGCCCCCAGCCTTGAGGAGCCAGTTGGGTCTGGGGGACGTCACCATCCCGTACATGATCCACGCTCCCGCCCCGATCCGCAGCGCCAGGAAGAGCAGCACGAAGAGGAAATCCACCAGCGTGCCCAGGGCAGTGTGGTAAGAGCCCATTTCCCTCAGGAACCAGCGGGCCTGGAGCAGGGGGTTGGTGATTTCACTGACAAACACCACGGCGTTCACTTCTGTGGCCGATTTGCCCAGCCCCAGCACCAGGATCATGCCGCAGATGCTCAGGGTGTGGTGGAGCAGCATCAGGTCCCCCTCTGTCTGGAAGTACAGGCACCAGCCCAGGTCAAAGATGAAGTAGCCCAAGGTCAGGGACAGCACGTGGATCTGGAGAGGGGTGTTTGGTGAGCCTGGAATGGAAGATGTGCATGTGGGCTCTTATTTCAGATATTTTTCTACTTTACAGGCCAAAACAGATCGAGTGTGCTTCTCTCCTCCTGAATTTCCAGCCTTATTTAAGTGCCAGGGATTAGGGATGTTTGGTTCTGCCTCCCCTTCACACCCCAGCTTGCCCAGCAGACCCATCCCATCCTGCCCCACTGCTGCTTCCCTTCTCCTTCCAGCCTTTTAGAAAACCTCCATCAGCAGCACTAGCTGAGATTTAATGGTAGAAAGCAGCCAGCAAAACCCTACAGCTGAAATTCAGGAGTTATTACACCCTTTGTTCTCCACTGATGCTACAATAAACTCAAGCTTGCCAACCTGAAAACTTCTGATTTGCACATGGACAAGCACAAAAAAGAAGAAAAAAATTTAAAGAATGAAAAGATGAGTGGTGAGAAGCAGTGGAAAGAGAAGCAGAGGAATTAAACAAAATTTGGCCCCAGACACACAGGTGGAAGAGGAGAGGAAATCAGCCCCTACCTCCACCTGTGCCAGAGCCACGGGTGAGGATGAGATTCCAAACATACCTGCGTGGGTCAGAGGCCAGGGGCCATCCAGGAACATGACATAGCCAGACAGGCAGGTGACAATGAGCCCGTGCAGGAGGGTCACCAGGCGACAGCTCCACTTGGAGGAGCGCTGCCTGTTCCAGTGGCAGAAGCAGCAGTAGAGGCACAGCCAGGTGACAAAGCTGCAGGTCACCTCCAGGACGATGGGAACCATCCTGCTGGACGCAGAGGGACAGCATGAGGAGGGCGGCAGCCCCTCAGAAAGCCGCGTTCATCCCGGCCATCCTCCGTGTGCACCCCGGCACATCCCGGGAAATCGCGGATGGGGAGGGGGAAAAAACCCATAAACAACCGAAAGGAGCAAAACAAAATCAAAACAACCAAACCCGAGAAAAAAACAGAAACGAGGAAAACAAAACAAAACCCCCACAAACAACCGAAAGGAGCAAAACAAACCCCGTACCCCTCCCGCCAGCACCGCGCCCTCCCGAGCCCGCTCAGCGCCGCTTGCAAAGACCCGAACGGGCAAAGCACAATGCCAACCCTCCCGCTGCCAAAACACCTCTGCCCTCGGCCACCAGGACAGCGAGGGGGACCAGACCCCATCCCCAGCTCGGCACGGGGGTGTGGGGGTTCCCGACAGCCCCAAATCCTCACCCCGCTCCGGCTCTGCGCGCCCGGCACCTGCGCCCGGCTGGGGCTGCCCGGGCGGGGAGGCGGTGCCGGCACTCCCGGCCCTCCCGGAGCTTTTTATCGTCCCTTCCTGCCCTGCCCAGCCCTGCCCAGCCCTGCCCAGCCCGGCCCGGCCCCCGCGGCATCCCCCGAGGATGCTCCGCTGCATCCCCGCTCGCTCAGCCCCGCTTTACCTGCCCCGGGGGCGCTCGGGGATGCGCGGAGCGGAGCTGCGAGCCCCGGGCAGGGCCAGAGCCGGGGCAGGGCGGGCAGGGAAGGGGGAACGGGGCGGGGGAAGCGGGGACAGGCGTTTGGTACCTCCGCCCAGCCTCGGCTTGCCCGGCTGGAGCCGTCACGGAGAGCGCCCAGACTTTTTTTTGGCTGGGCGTTTTCCTTTCTGGTGATGGAGAATAAAGGTGGATCGGGCAAGAGGGAGGTGCTTGATGTCTTTTAGGTTTTTTTGCTGTGCGTTTTCCTTTCTGATGATGGAGAATAAAGGTGGATCGGGCAAGAGGGAGGTGCTTGATGTCTTTTAGGTTTTTTTGCTGTGCGTTTTCCTTTCTGATGATGGAGAATAAAGGTGGATCGGGCAAGACGGGGGGGTGCTGATGTCTTTTAGGTTTTTTTGCTGTGCGTTTTCCTTTCTGATGATGGAGAATAAAGGTGGATCGGGCAAGAGGGAGGAGCTTGTGTCCTGTTTTTATTTTTTTTTCCCCCTGTTGTTTTGCTGAGTGACCTGGAGTCTTCTTTCAATCTTTCTCCCGGATGGGGACACAGGTAAAAAAATTAAAAGATCGCAGGGAGGGGAGGCTGAGGCAGGAGTCAGAGAGTTGGGGACGGGCTGGGAGCAGGGCTGGACACTCGGGGCTCAGGGAGAGGTGACACAGAAGGTGCAGAACAGGATGGGTGAGCCAGGAGCTGAGCTGGGGCCAAGCACAGGGCTGGGAGTGAGTAACCAGCACAGGGCTGTGCTTCCTCCAAGCCCTGCCAGCCAGCTCGGTGTCAGCACTGTGTCATCCCTGACTCAGTTCACCTGAAAATCTGAGATTGTGTCCCCCAAACAACCCAAATTTCCCCTGCAGCCAGAGCTCTACCCCGTGAATGAAACCACTGAGAGCACAAGAGCCCTTCTCAGGGAGATCTGTGTGTGCTGCACTCCACAGGATGCTCCTATGAGTTATATATTCAAATATCTTTTTAATTGGATTGTAGATTATAGGTTACTCTTATATTGGAGCTAAAACTCGCTGGGTTTTGTCTCCTTTCCCAGCATTTTGAAGCAGGCAGGGACCCCCAGCACAGAGAAAGGAGGTCCCGCTGTAGTTTGAGTGTTAATCCCTGCTGGCATCTGTAAAGCTGAGCCTGAATTTAAGCTCAAGTGTTTTATTGGACTGTTAGGATCCATGCTAATTGAACCTAATTTTACCAATTCCAGCTCATTGGGAGCTGGAAAT